>JAMKQA010002196.1:0-50921 GCA_024699735.1 Posidonia australis | reverse complement strand
CCCCCCCCCCCCCCCCCCCCACCTCTGTCGCCGGAAAACGACGACGGCGGGGCACGACGAAGCGCCGTAGGCCAAGGGATCGCTCTGGATCCCTTGGAAACCACTCAGATAGGGTGAGGGGACCTAGATTACTAAGGAACTAAGACAAAAACGAAACTGGAGAAGAGAGGTGTACCTGATCGGAAAATGGGTCGTCGGAGCTCCGAGGTGACTGAATTCCCTCTCGCGACCGCTCTGCTTCGCTATCTCCTCCCTTGCACTCAATTTTTCACTCTCGAATGCTCTCTCTAGAAGCCTCTCGAATGTTTCCTCTCCTTTTATAAGTAAATGGGAACCCAACTCGAATCTTTTGGAATTTCCACGCGATTCATAACAGAAACGCCAGCTCTCCCGACCACGGTTACGCCAGCTCAGCAGACAGCTAACGGTTGTCCCCCACGCACTCCAGTTTGCTCCCTTGCTCGCCAACAGAGATGGACGGCGATCTTGACTTCTCTGGCGAGCTATCCAACGACTCTGGCTGCTCCAATTCACTGGCTGGGTCGCTGGTGAGGTGGTGAACTCAGTGAGAATGAATTCAGGCTGATTCATGTGGATTCAGGTGAGAGAATGAAACCAAATGTTGATGCAATGTTGATTAAATGTAAACCATATGGTTGAAGAAAAAAAACAATAAGGTAAGAAAATCCAATGCAACATTCATTAGAAATCATATGGTTAACGAAATGGGACCAATCCTTGAAAATAAAAAAGGAGTGTGGATGAGAAGTGGGCCGAGCCAATGTGGGCTTTGGGGTCAAGGCAGATTCAGTCGAGCTCGAAAGGCCTAAACAGGCCTCGTGGGCCCACATGGGCCTGATTAGGTCCAAACAAGTTGGATGAGCTTTAAAAGAGTTGAATGGGCCTAAATAGGTTTAATGGGCCTTAATGGACTCAGATTGGGCTCAGCGAACCTATATGGGCCTTGCGGGCTCGATTAGGACTAATTGGGTCCAAAAAGGCTGAATGGGCTCAAAGGGCTTCCATGAAGTCAAATAGGCCTAGGATAGTGTTATGTGCCCAAATGAACTCGAATAGGATTTGATGGACCTAAATGGGCCTTCATGGGCACAATTGGTTCCCCATGAATCAAATGGCCTGAAAAGGATTTGAGCTCAGCCATCAGACCCTCGTCCTGCAAAATTGGGAAAATTGAGGTGTCTACAATCCCCTAACCTTTCAACACCACAAAATTTACTAGAAACTTAATTACTAATAATCTAAGAACAAGTCTCATAATTATTATATCTTTTGAGTCTCATCTCACAATAAACAAAACACATATATACTTTAAATTTTCTATAGACTAAGATGTCTCCATCTCAGAATAAATTCCTAGAAGTCCCACTAATGTCGCTATGCTACTGTCCCACCTAAGAAATTGAAAACTAACAGAAGAAAATTTAATGAGTCAGAAGACTCAGTGAGTGAGTGTGTATCTCCCTCCAGACGATACACTAACCCTACAATCAAAATCTAATAAAGTTGTTATGAATTAAAAGTCTTCGCCATGAATAAAAACAATAATGATAAACCATACGATTCACAATTACAAAAGAAGTCAACATGTTAACCTCAAATAATCTTAAAACCCATCTAGATCTTGATAATCCAGAAAAAAACAATTTTCTTGAGAAAATCTAGTCTTTATAGAACTCTTTGAAATAAACATAAAAGAGAAGAAATTCATATCTCTATATACGTATGTAAATGAAATACCAAGAAAAACTCTTTAAAACAACTGATATCTTTAAAAATTAGATTCTCGTCAACCACAAGGACAAATCTCAACTTCATGGTTAACATAAACTCTATCTTGATAACTCCTCATATAGTATTTCCTTCAAAGCACGAAAAATGTGCACATTAGGCAATTCAATTCCACACCATAGTTATTATTACCACTATGAAATTGAAGGTCTAGACTCCTGAACCCCTAGAGTGAACCCTTAGGCATTTAAGTCATACTAATCTGGAGCAAACTCGTTCCCAAAATGCTAAAATAAACTCGAATATCACATAAATACTCATCAAAATCTTGAAACCTTTAAGCCATGAGTATGAAAAATAATTTGTTAAATCTCTTCATAAAGATCAAAATGTCAAAGTGTAAGACTTCCACTTGAAAACAAGTTTTTTTTATACATGCTTAAATAGAATCTCAAATTCCAGATTTAGAATCAATGCTAAAAAAGATCAACTTCCCTTCCTGTTCTAAAAATACCATGTCTGGATGAAATAAATTTTGTTTTCTTCCAGTGCCACCCGTACCCCCCCCCCCCCCTGAAAGTTCTGGACCTCCCAACAAGGTCAAACAAAAAAAAAATCACCTGTCTAAAATTAATATAAAGCATGGCAATGATCTATTGTTCACGTGGACTGGTAGCAATATGCTTATCTATTTAGCAAGCTTCACCCAAAATAGATGTTGTTCTCCAAAGCAATTTTGATCACATAAAGGTTCAGCACACACACACACAAAAGGGGAATTAAAGATCTGCATGGAAATAAAATCGGCAAGAAGATGACAAGGCACACATCTATTGCAGTCTCAATGTGTAGTTTCTACATGGATACATATATAAAAAAAAATCAGATGTATTCTCAATCGAAACATACCGTCTATGAGAATGAAACAAGGTATAATCATCTAGAGTATCCCATGAACAATTGTATCCTATACTGAGGAGTACTACCAGACATTAACAACACAAAACCAAACCAAGAAAATAAAACCCACTCACCTGAGAATGTAACCGAATTATTTCCCCAACCAATCAAGAATCTCCTCGTTCGGTAAGTTGATTTCCTGAACAAGGCATTATTCACCCCAAATAAGAACTAAACCCAAACAACAACTGGGAATAAGAAGAGTAAAACTAATCCCTAAATCCTAATCCACCATGATCAAAGTGCTAGACCCAGGGGAGAAAAATATATAAGGCTTGGACCGACTTTAAACAACACAAGGAAGAACAAAACGGCAAGGGAACAAATATAAAGATGGAAGGCTAACCCGCCGGGGTGACAACAAACCCAAGAATCCGACGAAGGGAATAAGGTGTCGGCCAACCACCACGCCGTGCCAACGCCCCTCACCTACTTGTACGAATGAGGAGGAGAAGGGGACGGCGACCTGCTACTTCTCTTCTCTCTTGCCCGGACGGCTACTTCCCAGGACGAAGAAGGGGAAAGGGGCACGAGACGGGAAGAGAAAGAAAAGTAATAACAAAGGGAGGACGGCGCCGGATGGGAAAAAGAAAATGGGACTCAGGGCGGTTAGGGTTGTAAGGTGGGAATTTTATGATATGACCCTAAGCATGCACATATATATAATAAAGCCCACACGAAAATTTAAGCTGTTACAACATGAAAATAATTTGATGGAGGCATTTAAGTAGTTAGAAGGATTTCAGCATCCCAACGATGCTTGCTATCCAAAATTGGATCCATTGCATGTCAATGCATTCAAAGGACCATTAAACCTTTCTCACATTGGTTCGAATAGGTCACTATTCCCTCAACATAACTAAAAAGACCTCAAATCACTAGTAATCTGATTCAACATTCACTTTCTTGGAAGATAAAATCATGTTGGTGGTAAGCAAAAATTAATTTAGGAACAACATTTGATGCTTGTGGACAATTGTGTATTATATATTTTTTATTTTACAACATCACATTGTCGTAGGTGAAATTGTAAAAACATGCGGAGACAAAAACACTTCTCCCGACGACATCTTTCTCGCCCTCGCAATCTCCTACAACAAGCATCACGTTTTGACTGGGAGGCTTTCAAGTTACGCCTCCTGGAGGAGGATGAACCTCTGGTCTTGCCTTTTGGGTGGGTCCGTCGACGCTGGGAGAAATCTAGAATCTCTCTGTTGCTCTCCCTTCCCCGCAGGTACGTAGCTCTGGGAAGAAACTCGCTTCCCCCTTTTCAACTTCGAGGTTGTTGTTTGCCTCCTCGGTAGATCCTCCCTGCGTGAGGTCGATGACAGCTCAACCTTGGTGTCCTCGGAGGGCTCTACTCCTTCTAGGGCGATTCGTGACTTTTCAACTTAGATCTGATACTTTGCTATCTATACATGGTGACATTTCTTCATGCTATTTCTCCTCTGAGATCAAAATCGATGTGACTGTGGATTGTTTCTTTCGTAGCATGGAGATCTCATTTAGCTGGCTTAATATTCTTACTTGTTGTTATCTGTGTATGGATCTGAATGTGGATTCTGTTATTTGTATGAACAATCGCTTCTCTGTAATTTTTTATGGCAATTCAAGATCAAACCCTAATCTCGACATTCCTGCTAATGTCTTGGCTTCTGATTGTTTGCCCCTCTGTGACTTGGAGGTCGCAAGTTATTTAGATGAATGTCCTTCATACATGGATATCTTCTCTTCTTCTATTGACTCTCTGGCCACTTTCTTTCCTCTAGCCGAGAAGATTTCTCCGGTTGGACGTTGCCAGACATTTGATTATTCAGCCTGCTTGAGGGAGACAGAGGGTCGACGGATCTCTCGAGGCTCTGACATGTCCTCTATAGTCACAAATGTCTCCTCGAGTTCTGTGTGGAATTTCTCTACGTATCAACCACCGTATATTAACACTGAGATTAAGGCTTTTTATCCTCGTTATCCTTATTGCCAAGATATTATTAATGCTAATTCTCAATTTACCCATGATTTAGTGGAATTAAACCTTAATGTATTTATGGGTAATTCGACGGGACATCCTGAGCATCACTGTGTCTCTAGTATTTCGTCTGACACGAACGATTTGTATTGCTGCTCTGTCTTTTCTTGTAATCAATGCTCTATAGAAACGTGCGAAGAAACTAATTGTTTTCTCCCCACTCAACATGACATTTATGACTCTACGTATACTTCAACTCATATCCCTGACATAGAGATTTTTTCTGACAACAACAATACTCCTTCTCCACCTACTCTCTTCGGTTCTCATTTTGCTGCGTTAACTTCTCCTCTGATTTCCTCTAAGTCTACTGGTCACTTCTGGGAAAAGGAAGATACTCCAACCTGGTCTGAAGAAACGAAGAAGGAAGGGTGGGAGGTGGTGAAAAGAAGGAATAGTCGCTCTCCATTGGTAAACTTCTATCACTTAACTGGACGATGCTTTAACTACGACCTACGTGGTCATACTAAAAGTTTTTGCAATTATTCTGGCTCTTGCTTTAAATGTAATTCTCCATTCCACTCGATGGCGATTTGTAATTTTTTTCAAACACCGACATCTTCCTCTCTCTCTGTTCCCACCATAACGGGTCTCTCTCCTCACAATCCTACTATCATTCCACCGTCCAAGGCGACCTGTGATCTCTTCTTATCCCTCTCCTGCTGCATCATTGTCACTGCACACTCTGCACAACTCACTAAAGAAACCTTGAGACATCACATTTCTAACAACTGGCCATCTCCTTCTGGGATAGAAGCTAAGGCTTTCTCCCTAGGCAAGTTCCTTTTGAAATTTTCTTTCTCCACGATCAAAAACGAAACCCTCAGTTTATATGAGTCTTCCCTCCAAACTCTCTGTACCTCCTTCATCCACTGGTCCCTAATTCCAACGAGGTTTTCACTCTAAGGGAAGAAGGGATTTGGATCAGAATGGAAGGAAATCCCCATCATCTTTAGAATGTAGACGTATTTCACCATATGATTTCTGAGTTTGCAAATCTTCTTGAGGTCGATCTTTCCAATGACCGTGTCAAATACCAAGGATTTGCGAAAATCAGAGTACGAATTCATTCGAGTAAGGACATCTCAGACTCTAGATTTTTTACGTTTGGTAAAATAGTCTATCCCATTAAATATAGGCACAGTTGGGATATTTGCGCACCCCCCTCACTATCCCGCAACCTGTTGCTGCTTGGCCCAAACAACCACCCTTGGCTTCTTCAAAACCCAAAGGCCTTAACCCCATTAGGAAGCATTTAAGCACAATAAGGGTTGGAGAGGTGCAAAGAATGGGAAAACTCCTAGGAACAGGAAAAATGTCTGGACCAGATCCTCTATTTTCACTTCTCAGTTCACCCCTTCGGTAAATACTGCTGGTCTCTTACCTACCCCCTCTGGAGGAAACTACAATGATTCACCCTCCCGCTCTTCTGAAACTACTCTGACTATAACTCCTCAAGTGGTAGAGAATCAGCCACGTCCCAAATTTTCCACAATAATTTAAACAAATTAAATTATAGGAAAATTAAAGCTAAACAGTAAATATCAAACTACTAGGAACCTGTGTGTGTGGCTAGGAGACTCTGATCTATATACACTACGCTAAACCAATCGCATGTTTGCACTTGTAAACCAAAACCATAAGAAAAACGTATGAGTGACCAAAGTCACCCAAACGTACCTCACGAAAACCACGGAAAACAAAACTATAATCATTTTCCCTTTTTAAATTCATTTCGCAAACCATTTTCTCAAAACTTCAAAAATCAGGCCCACACCAGCCAAAACCATAAACCAAGGCTCTACTAGCCCAAAGCCACAAGCAAAGGCTCTCAATGGCCAAAATCATACACAATGAGTCGGGAAACCCGGCGCTAGGCAACTTAACTCTGCCCACATGCAGTCCACTAAGGAGCGACCCCAGCGTTCCGCACTGCCACGGTGATGGCCACCACAAGGTACGCCTACTCACGATGCTTAGGAGGGAGTATCAAACCTCCACACCCGAGCCTCAGTACTCACAGCGACAGTAGGAGTATCATACCTTCCTGTCATGCCACAAGACACCTCAACCAACAGACCACAACCCTAGTCTTAAGACGACAGTCAAGGAGTCTCATACCTCCAGGACCCAACGCCCCTCAGCCTCAGGTATCTCGGCCCCCGACCTCAACCATGGAGTCGTGCCCGACAACCCGAGAATGTCGTCACATTCCCTAGTCCCGACGACATAGTCCCACATTGTCTCAGCCCGCACATAGAAAACCAGGAAAATATTTTCCAAAATACGCCAACTATTTCCTTGAAATCCATCTTCCAAACCATTTTCATATCTTTTAAAAATTCTTCCAACACCTCAGCAAAGCGACGTGTCAGGTGTCCCAGGGGACCACTGCTGACGACCCACAATCTCATCCCAATTGGACAAAACATGGCAATCCAGAAAGTCCTCGGAAAACACATTTTATAAACTCATTTGGGTCCAGAATCGACATGCTGAAAATCAAGTTTGGTATGCCGAAAACCCCAGATTTGGTAGGCCGATCTGGATCGGTCGACCGAATCAGGTCAACAGTCAACACTCAGGCCAAATTTGATATACTGTCCAAAAACGGATGACCGAATCTCGACCAAAGGACCTAAACTGATAGGAAAACAGTATATCGAGCAGAATCGGTATACCAAAATCTCCTGATTCGGTATGCCGAATTCTGCAAAACCAGAAAACGACCCAACCCCATCGTCCGAAATCGCCCCAACTGGGATCTCCGATCGAACTCCCTAAACAAATACCAAAAATCTTGCATAAAACATATGGTGTAGACCCTCGAGTCTACTCCAAAATCCAATAAACAAAACTAAAATCCATTCACCATGCATCAAGATATAAAATCACAAAGGCAGAAGGGTCAAAACGACCCAAAACGCAACCACCGGCATAAATGCTCCATAAATTCTCAATAAATCACAATAAATTCTAGGAAAGTAAATTTACTTATATTCCATGGAATCCTAGCATTTTCTACCAATTTCATGCTCTCTATTACGTGGGGTAGAGATGTGTACCTGAAAAACACCTTCGACGATTCTCGGCCAACTCCAACGAACTCTGGCGACCACGGCCTCGCCACGACCACGGGAGCACGCCATGCAAGCTCCACATACCACTCCGAGCAACCACAACCCTCCGCTTCGCTCCCTCAACCTCTCTCTCTCTCTCTCGACGCGGGAGAAGGAGAAACAGGGGAGACGAGTAGAAAGGAGGAGGGGAAAGGAGAAGGAAGGAGAAGAAAGAGTGGGGAGGAAGAGGAAGAGGGTGGGGGAGGAGGAGGAGGGATGCGCCGCCGAGGAGGAAGGGAAAGGAAGAAGAAGGAAGGAGAAGATGGCGATGGCGACTGAGGAGAGCGGTGCGACTTATAAAACTGACGCTCGTAGTAGCTGAGAACGTGTCCACCTGTGCATCTCAGCCACTTGCACACCGCACGAGCAACCAACCACACCGCCCAACCACCAGCCACAACCAACAATCCACAAATGCGGGCCCCACGGGGACCCCACACCTGGGCCCTACACGCACAGTGCCACAATGCATAGTGCTAAACCACACACAGGGACACGCAAACAGAAGTCAACCCACGAGGCCTAAGCCCAAAAGCACAAAACCACACAATAGGCCTCGGAACAGTAACACCCGTCCAAGAGTAAAATTCATAAAATGCAAATAATTACAAAATGAATTTTACGGGTGTTATAGGATCACACAACCACAGAAACTTCTAAATTCGTGGAGGCTGAGATAAAGGCTAAAAATATTTCCATGGCCAAGTTCAAGAAAGTGATGGCGATCTATGATTATTTAGAGAAGGATGACCTGGGTAATCTAAACATTGAGAATCACACCTCTCACCCTGCTACCACTATGCATGCCCAGGTAATATCATGCCCATTTCTCCTAGTATTTCTTCCTCCAATAATCCCAATTATGTAAACAATTATGCATCTTCTATTGCTTCTTCTTTTGATAGTATAACAGCCAATTCAGATACAAATGCTATATTGAATGATTTACTTCACTGGGACTCTTATAATCAATTTCAGTCTTTTTGTGGTAAAATTAGTTTTTCTTTCAATTCCTTGGAAGAAACTAAGTGTTTCTTCAACCTGGTCAGGGAGGATCAAGGCCAACTACATATTAATCTAGACACTTGCACTAGTACAGTTGAGAAAGTAGCTTCTCTTCGCTTGCCCCTAAGTAATCAATGATTATAGCATCATGGAATGTAAGAGGTTTAGGGACAAGTGGTAAGAAAAGAGCTATGCGTAACTTCATCAGATTTAAGAAGTGTGACATAATAATTCTAAGTGAAACTAAGAAGGAAACGTTCTCCCCATAATCACTCAGATCACTAGGAGGAGGCAAAATCAACTTAGAGTCACACCTCCCCTCCTTGGAGGCCTCAGGAGGCATTCTTATAGGTTGGGATGATAGAATTACTGAACTATATAAAACTATACCTGTCGTCTATAACCTCTCTAAACTTCAAAAACTGTGTAGATGGGTTTGAATGGTGGCTTACAAGGATTTATGGTCCCTGTGAATTCAGGTTAAAGCAAGACTTTAATAAGGAAATGAACAACCTTAGTAATCTGGTCAACCAGATACTCTTATGAACTCTCTTCTAGGTCTAGAATTACTTCTTCTATGAGAAGTTTCAATGAATTTATTGAAAATAACTTCCTGATGGACTTCTCCCCCAACAATTACTCTTTTACCTGATTTAATTTTCAATCACATCCAACTATGGTCAAACTTGACTGATTCCTCATATCTACATATTGGTCGGTCAAATTTCCTCATGCATTTTGCTTCGGAAAGGCCAGGGTAGTATCAGACCATATTCCCATAATTCTAGATACAATCCCACTTGACTGGGGTCCATCCTCATTCAAATTTTATAAATCTTGGTTTCATATCGATGGTTTTGAATAATCTTACTGGATTGTTGACAGAAATCAATTTATAGCTGCTCCTTACTTTCTCCCATTGTTGTTTTTGCAAATAAACTCAAAAATCTAAAACAACACATTAAAAATTGGATAGGTTCAATAAGGGAGGAAAGAAAAAATAGATTATTAAATATAGAATCACAAATACAATACATCGATGAACTAGTTGAATCTTCGATGCTTAGTGATGAGATTTTGGAAGAGAAAAAGGTTCTAAGAATAGAGCATATTTCCTTGTTAAAAGAGTAGGAATCATATTGGAAGCAAAAATCTAGAATACAATGGCTTAAAGAGGGAGATTTGTATACTGCCTTCTTTCACAACATGGAAAAATACCATAGGAGGGTCAACACCATTGCTTCATTAAACATAAATGAAATCCTGATTTATTCACCCAAAGCAATTTGTAAAGAGAAAGAAAAAACACTTCACTTGGCAATCTAACAAGGATAAAAGATTCAAGGTCTCTTTCAATTAATTGGGATAACTTAATCCTTCACAAGATCTTACACCCTAAACTACTAGAGGAACCTTTCACAATCGAGGAGGTAAAAGGAAATGTGTTTAGCTTACCCAAAGACAAAGTCCCAGGTCTTGATAGCTTTCCCTTAGCTTTCTATCATTATTTCTGGGATCTTTTGAAATCAGATATTTTCAATATCTTCCAGAACCTTTACTCTTCTAGTGACCTTGAATTTTTAGTACCCATTAATCAAACATTTATTGCTTTAATTCCCAAGAAGAATGGTACTCAATACATTAAAGACTTTAGACCAATCAGTCTAGTGAATAATATATATATAATTATTACTAAAACCTTAACTACAAGACTTACTCCATTCCTGAATTAGGTAATTGATCAATCTCAATGTGCTTTCCTGGTTGGAAGATCCATTGGAGATTGTTTTCTTGTTGTACAAAAAACTCTACATTACATGAAAACCTCAAACATCCCTAGATACATCCTAAAGTTGAACTTTGAAAAAGCCATTGATAATGTTAATTGGGATTTCGTGCTAGAATCCCTTAATGGGCTAGGTTTTGGGTCCAAATGGATTTCCTGGGTTAGGATGTGTATCTGTACCTCAAAATTTTCTATATTGGTTAATGGTTCTCCCAAAGGCTTCTTTGGAGCAACCAATGGGCTAAGGCAAGGAGACCCATTATCCCCTCTGTTATTTATAGTTGCCATACATATTTTAAACTGTATGTTGAAACTGGCATTGACTAACAACCTAATTTCTGGCATACAATTCCCACACGAGGGTCCTACTGTGGTCGACATCTAATATGTAGATGACACTTTACTCTTTCTTTCTGCTAGTGAGGAGAACTTGATCAACATTAAAAGAATTTTATGTTGCTTTCAATCCTGTTCTGGACTAAAAATACACTTCCATAAATCCTCACTCACAGGAATTGGTGTGAGCCAGCAATCGCTAACCAACTCTTGCAATATCTTGGACTGTGGGGTTGCTGATTTACCTATCATGTACCTTGGATTACCATTACACTACGGGAAAGCCACTTGTAGAAACTAAACACCAGTTATAGAGAAGATTTCCAATAAACTATCTCTTCGGAAAGCTAAATACTTATCCCTAAGTGGTCGTCTGACCTTGTTAAATTCTGTACTCTCTGCCATGCCTACCTATTATTTATTTGTTCTCCATTTACCTGTAAAGGTAGAGAAGGAAATTGATAAGATTAGAAGTAGATTTCTTTAGAACTCCTCCTTTTCTAATAGTAAAGGCCTCCATTTAGTCAATTAGAAAACTCTTTGTAGATCAAAAAAAACAAAAAGGTTTGGGGATTATAAACTTAAGAAATTTCAATTATACTTTGAAAGGTAAGCTGCTTTAGCAATTACTTTCTAATAATAATAATTTGAAACGGAAAGAACTTCTGAAAGTTAGATATCTAAATAGAACTTGGCCTGGTGCTTTATTAAACTCCTCTGTGAACAATTGTTCTCTTCTATGGTAAAATATTAAGGCATGTTTTGAAATTAATTGCTTCACCACTTTCCAAGTGCATAGTGGCAATAATGTCCTGTTTTGGGAAAATAAGTGGTGGAATAGAGAAAAATTAAAGTTTAAGTTTCTAGAGTTATATTCTATAACTAAGTTTAAGAAAACAGCAGTCAAACAAATTGTGGATTTATTTAGGATTGATTTCAATAAACGTTTTGATCATTCCAAGGTATTCTTGGGTGATCATACAATTATCCAATCACAGGCAGATTTCTTAGCTGCTCTACTGCAAGATATTACCCTATTGCCTGGTGGGGATAACCTTGTATGGTTGCCAGCCAAAGATAACACTTTTTCAGTTAATTCTTGTTATAGAGTTCTAAATGATGGAGGCATCTGATTCCCTCTATATTGGAATATCTAGAAAAGTTGGGCACCTTTAAAAATTAAGCTTTTTTCATGGATAAAGGAGAATCTATCTAAAAGAGTGTGGAATGGCTCAGAAACTTGTATACTATGTAATATGCATAGAGAGACTAACATCCATCTATTGACTCACTGCTCCTTTATCTGACCTATATGGAACTTTTTCATATCTTCTTCTATGTACCTTGGATATTTCGAAATCGCTGACTTTTTTAATTTAACACCTATGCTTAAATTTAATCTTAATAAGCATGGTTGGGTGCTCTTATTCAAATCATTTTCTAGCTGATTTGGATGGAGCGTAATAACAGAATTTTTCGAGACTACAGTAAGTCTCATCTAGCAATTATTTTTGATATCATCTCTCTAATGCATCATTGGATAGATAATTTTGTAATAGGCTTCGAGAAGGAAGAACTCCTACAATCTATCTCCTCTATGCATCATGTATGGACCATGGATCAAGTTCCAAATAATTCTGCTTCTTCCTTGGGACTCCTTGAGGCTCTCCAGCCACAATCGACTGAGTCTACCTCTAATATGCTAAGCTCTGCAGGGGAGGGTGCCAGAGCATAATCTGTTTTATCATTCTACATTATGCAGTCACTTTTTGTCATATTTTGAGTATTAGAACATGGACTCTGAATGGTTTCTGCAGATACTATAATTTTTGCATTTGATTGGAACTTATTGTTTCAAACCTTTGTGATACTTTTGGACATCTTGATCCCTTGGTAGTTGTTTACATAATTAAGGAAACTTTAATAATATACTGCCGTTTACAACAAAAAAAAAAACATCACAGCACCACGAACTAAGATCTCCGGCCAAGCGAAAATGAAGAGAATTAATCAACTTCAGATCAAATCGAAGTGAGCAATTTCATCTCTACCTTCTTACGAAATTTCGATTTCAACACTGTAATTATTGTTCATGGTTGAAGTTGATGATATCCTATTATGGATCTAGGTCCCATTCCCATACAATCATCGCCGCAGAATCTGATTTTGCTCTCACAATGGTTTGGAAAAAATTTCTAAAGAGGAGAGAATCTTCGTCCGACTTATTGACAAAGAGATCGATTCCGCGTGGATCTTTGGAATCACAGATTGTTGTTTTTGCTCTTTTTTATCTTCTGTATTGCTATTCTATTCCGCCAAGGCCAAGATTGAATTGGGAAAAACTCTCGGATATCGTCGGGTGTCGGTTTAGTAAATTAAAATCATAGTGGGGGTGTCGTCAGTTTACATAAACCTCTGGAGTTTGAATTTTTGTTCAGTTTATTCTTATTTTGAATCTTTTTTTGTTTTCTCCCAAGGTTTGACTTGTCTATCATTCAAACTCGCCTATGTTACGTGAATACCATCCGAACTTTTAGAAGGTCCTCAAATTCATTCTCAAATCAACACCATTGCTTGGAACTAATTCAAATTTTACGTAGAATCAAATTCCAAATGATTGCCATGAATAACGGTTCTGTGTAGAAGAGAAAGTTGATGCTACCCTTTAGTTTTTCTCCTACAATCACTTGCAGAATGTTTTGGAAATTTTCCATACAAGGTCTAAACTGAGTGCCATTTTCGTCCATTTTAGCAAAACAGTATAGAGCAATTTGGAACGTATCTTTTAAGAGCCATATTGGGCTTTACATATTTGTGTAAGTGTTTCCGGGAACCATCATTAACTACGAGAAAAATACACTCCACATATGTGATTGCTATCGCAACTGTCATATGCCAACATATCCTCTGATCTTTATCTTGTGGAATGGAATTTTCATGCCAAAAGGTCCAAATCCAACAGAGAAATGTGAATAATGCTACAGATGCAACCCGTTTTTTATTAATTTGGGAGAGCCAACTTTGTTAAAAAACCAGAAAAACGAACGTAAGGATCAAAAGGGAAATGATGGAACAGGCGAAGAGGCAGAGAAGCGAATATAAACGACACCAATTTCTTCTGAACTGCTACCTTCCCAGCAACTTTCGTTAAAAATGAATTGAATTGTACAATGAATGAGCCCAACTTGATGATGAGAGAACAAAATGACAGAAGAAAAAAATTACATCATTGACAATCGAATTAGAAACTAACTTATCCCAACGCACTACTCAATAATGATGAACTGAAGAATTACAATGCAGGTGGAACGACCTGTACAAGGACAGCTGTGTTGACCGTATTTGTATTTGTAGCCAGTTCCCCACTTCAAAAAAAAATGGGAAGCTGTATCAAACGGGACGAGAATTCGGAATCAGAATCCTGATTGCCAAGAATAATTCACCCATCCCTTGCTCCCTGGAACATGGCTGGCCTATTTTTTAACCAATGCATCATCTCACTGTCCAACGGACGGTTATTCAACACAGCATCCAGCATTGGACTCCCGAAAAACTTTGAGGCAGACTTGAACTCCCAAATCTCGTCCCTTGGCCATGGTCTTTGTGGTAGTTTCTCCTGTTGGAACATCCAGGGAAGAATCCATGATGAGTATTCTAGTGATTGAAAACTTCGTAATGTGAGTATTCAAGAGATCAGAAATTTCACAACAAAGGCTTAGAAGATTTTATTCAGTACACAAAACCATATCAATGCTCTATAAGAGACATACCATTCTCCGCAGCATTGAGCTTAGTGTTTTAGCACCATAAATGTGCTTCCGCAAAGACTTCTGATTACTTGCATAGAAGGAACTAACATTGGGCAAAGACAAACAACCCCTCCTTGCTTTCACTAAACTGCCATCTGGATCTGGATTCGTCTGGTTATGCCAATATATCAGCTGGCCAAGACAATAGTTTTCACCATATGTCTTGCAGTACTCCTGGAAGCCAGGGCCCATCTTTTCCATATACTTGGGACCCATATCAAGTGGGCTAATGTAAACAGGCTCAGATGTGACACTCTTGTACTCCTATTAAAACCATGCATAGGTAAATCAAAACCATAACAAAATATTAGACCAGAAATAATAAAGAAACTACACCTTGTTTAATAAGAGCATGTTTTTCTGTTAAAATCTAAGCAGTTCTGCACTGCAAAACAAAAACAATGATTTAAGACACTCACCCTGACCCTAAAAAAGTATTTTGTATAGGCATACATATGTAGCAAGTCAGCTGCAGCATCATTCCGGCACTTTTGAGAGCATGGTAGATCACGTATTTGATCTCTCAACCTGAATTAAGATATAATATTAGACACCTCCTCACAGTATGTAAGAAGCAAAGAATATTGCCACAGTAAATGGAGATAGCACAATTACCATAGTAATGATTTTCGAAGTTTCATCATGAGATCATCACAGCCAAAAGGATCACGTGTGCGGATTTTGGACTTCAGATTTTTTAGTTCCTCTGCATCCATAAAAGTGGCTAAGCACTTGAGCAGTTCCTCAATCAATGAGCCCTCTCCTCTCCAAATGACAGAAACTACTTCTTCAGGGCTAAGCTTCTCCAAGGGGGGTGGAGCCTTCTTGGGGTCCCCATAGACAGATCTCATTACATATTTCACCTAGAAGACAAATTATAAATTAAAAAAAAAAAGGTCATAGCTTCATTTTCTTTTCTTTTTTTAGCACTAAGATCAAAGCTTCTCTGGATATTTGGATATAGAAAATAAAATTCTCATATGTAACATGATTTAGGAACTAATCAGATGGTTCTCTAGTTAAAACTTAACAACCCAAGATTTTGCAAGAAGAAGAAAGTAGAACACACCAAGCAAATTTTCGGTGAACAGTGATAGTCTACCCTTAATAATTGAGCTAGAGTAGCATACAAAGGTTGCATTGCTTGATTTTTCTGAGAGCAATATTTCACGTGACTTGGTCCTCTTGGGCTATATACGCATATAGCTGTAGTGTTGTACTGGTTACTGAATTTAATCATTTATCATGACGACCAGTAGCTTCAAAATAACAAGAGTATACTACATACAAATAAATGTCAAGATTAATAAAAATAAAAAATGTGCATTTTTATATCATATTTGTGTTCTTTTCAATTACTGTTGAAGATGGAAATTCAATGTTTCAAATTCCTTTCAATATCAACTAGCCGGTCAATCTGGCATTTTGATCCCTTCAAATTGCAGGCTTGTAGGTGACAACAAATTTACAAAATAAAACATGTTATCACTCAAAAAAAACATCTTGAAGTTTGTCTAGAACAGGTACAAGAAAATATTGTTTATATTTCTTCACAGCAAACTAAGATCTAACAAAATTAAATTCAAAATCTTCTGGCCACAAGGGAGACGTGAGGTTCTAATCACCTTATCGATAGTCACAGCCATATTTTGAAGTCTTTGATTGTAAACACCCTCAGCCTATCAATACCAGAAGCAAAAAAAAGGGATCATTAATAATGTAGATGTAGAACTACAGAAATGCATGCAACAAATTAACAGACAGGGAGAAAATTCAACTTTTTACCTGAATCTCAGCATCGGTCTTGTCATCCTCAGGATTATAATTAGGAATATATTTCATCTTTTCTTCAACATTATGCTTCACGATTTCCCCAGGAAGTTTTGTTCTCTCAAAATTGATATATCTCGCCTTCATTTCAAAATTAAAGATATAAAAGTCAAGTACAATCACATCAGTCAGAGCTAGGAGCTGAAGGACATTGAACGGAATGTATTACCAAATCAGCTGAATATGCAATTAGCCAATCAGGCAAATCAGCAAGTAAACATGATCCAAGACCAGCCCTTGCCAAAACATAATAATCTTCTGGTGAAACACAACTTGTTTCGCATGCCTCCAGCATTAATTTATGTCGATCTAGCATTCCATGGCATTCCTTCAAAACCTGACATGCATGCAGCACATTAATCAGCACAGATAACATGCCGTGCCCAGAAAGTCAAGAGTCTGTTAAGACTGCTTAGACATGAAAGGAAAGGAAAAACCGTAAGTCAAAAAGAATGCCAATGCACACCAATTCCTAATAGGTGTCAGAAATCAGAATGATTACTGAGAGTCCACAAGTCATAACTCATAATTTAATTTTAAGAGGTTGACAGGCAGCATGAGCTAAAATATGGTGTCCTTGATCCTGTCCAAAATGCTTGCAGATGGTACAAAAAGATATTCTACTTACAGCTTATGTAATTAGTCAAGGTCATGCTCTACAATCTCAATCATAATATATAAGCTACAGCAATGATAACCAGGCCCTAAGATGAATTTTAAATACCATATTCACCTTTGTTCCAAAACATGGAAAAAAACAGCAGTTTAACTGTTAATAACTTCTTACATGGCACCCTTTTTTGAGTAAAAACGTCCATTTTTAATATAATGTTAATGACTTCATATCATTGACATAATTTGATTATCTAGGGACTTATTGTTTTTTTAAGCTTGTCACTTATTTAGTTATTTAATTTATTTGTTCGAATTATCATGGTTAAATGATAATTACACACTTGTGGTTGAATAAAAATTACACATATTCAAGTTTTTTTTTAAATTAAATTACTTGTGTTTGCATAATAGTTCCATATATTAACGTAATTTGTTGAATATAGTTCATTATATGTATGCTACATTTATTTTTATTCTTATTTAATTTTGACCATTTTTCATTAAACCCCTACTTACACTCCCATTTTTTGAAAAAACATTTAGAGACAATCCATGTAGAGGTCGTTTTCCATTTTTTAAAACATTGATAATCACTTAATAGACATTTCTCATTCAAGTATAAAATTTAAAAAAACCATTGGAGATCAGAAGTTTCAAGATCATACATTTTGAAAAGCTTCTTCACCAGTAAGATTCAAATAGCTTCCTCTACAGACTTGACTGCCACACAAACAAACAGAGGCTTCATACTCATCCTTACTCTGCAGGAAAGAATCAAGAAACATCATTTAATACGTTAATTGTCTAATATATAAAAAACATTATATAGCAAAATACTGACCTCTGTCACAGAGTTGTAATCAAAAGTGATTTCTTCACCATAGGCAATGGGCCTCAGAGTATAAATACCAATCTGGTAATGACCATCCACAGCAGTAACCCTGCTCCCAAGTGAAAAAGATTGTACCAAAATCAATGAGGGGTACAAAAGGTGTTGGTATTAGTGATAACCACATATAATAAGTCAACAACGGAATCATATCAATATTAATGATTCCTTTGGATGACACATAAATGCTATTAGAGTAGAAGGGTCATTATCTGGATCCTTTTATCCTAATATTACCCATTTAGCTTTGAGTTTTCCTATATATATAAGAGATAACTCTTAGTAAAATACAATCAATTTATTATTCTTTTTCTCTCCACAGATATCATGAGCACAAACCTAATAAAAAACACCCAGTCACCGATTCTCTTCGTCCCTTCATTCTCCTATTCCTCCATGGTATAAGCATCCTTCCTATGCCATGAGAGGTCCTATGTTGCCTACCATGACTACCTGTCTCTCTGCCTACTACCTTCGTTATTGTCTGTAATGGTATCTTCCTTTACGAATCCATCATCGACCACACTGCAGGATGCAAGGTTTCGAAATTTACATGGTAGTACTATGAACCCAATGAAAAGAATTATCTTCACTAGTCAAAGTCCTTCACGGTTTTCCTTAACATTCACCAAAAGACAAAGCACCTTACTCACGATCCACTATCTCCAAAAGATCCCATGTATGATTGTGGTGTAATTTCTAACTTGTTAACGGTACAAACGAGAATATTATTGCGACCATCATGTTCCTCACTTCGATTAAGAAAATCTGGAATACACTTAAAGAGACATATGGACAAGAGAAAAACATCTCTCGCATGTTCTGTCAATAATAAGGAGAATATCACAACGACTATCATGTTCCTCACTCTGATCAAGAAAATATGAAATACACTTAAAAAGACATATGGACACGAGAAAAACATCTCTTCTATTTTTTTGATATTTATGAACAATTTCTCCGTTTAACAAGGAGACCGTTCTATTCAAGATCTATATACATCTCTACGTACTCTTATTATTGAGTTGAACATTCATCAACCTATTGTTCTCGATGCACAGACATTAAAGGAATATCGTGAAGAGTTAATAGTTACAAAGTTTCTCTTTACTCTACAACCCAAGATTGCTTCCTAGACCCATGGACAAGTTCTTGAAGCCAACACTACCCCATCCTTGTCCTCCACGTTTTCTCGTATTCTCCACATCTCTACTAGGACTCTTACCTCCTTCACCGATCAATCGGCTATGGTCAATTAGGGTCGTAGATGTGACCACAAACGTAGCCAAGGATGTGATTCAAGGAAAGGACGTAGGTATTACAGGTGTAATCATTGTGGACACAACCATCACATTTTTAAGAAGTCTTGGGACAAGTTCGGCAAACATGAACAGACTTAAATTATTGCGACTCTTATAGACAACTCTAGAACCGTATGCACATATGAAATAGTCACGATCTCGTATACACATATGAGATTGAGTGTGACTCCTCTACAACTCCTACAAACTGAGTATGATAATTACTTACAACTTTAAGGAAGGAAAACTTCATTTACGTATTCCCATACAACCATAGTAGATACTAGTGCCTTTCTAACATCTGCAGATGGTCCTTGGATGTTAGATTAGGGTGCACCCACTCAAATAATAGGTACTCGAGATATTTTTGTTTCTCTTTCTAGTACGTCCTTCACTCTTTCTACGTTTATAGTAGATGATAGTCTTTGTTCTGTTCTTGGAGAAAAAGTTGTTCAAGCCTTATTTTCTTCGAATCTTACTAATACTCTTTATACACCTAACATTCCCATTAACTTACTTTCTATTGGAAAAATCACAAAGTCCTTAAATTACTTTGTGACATTTTCCTCTATTTTACCCGACTTTTTAGGATTTACAGACGGAGAAAGGAATTGATTTGAGTTGTGAACATGATGAACTATACCTTCTTATTCGTAAGAACGTTCCTAGAAGGCTCGTCTCATCCATTTCTACTTTGAAGTCTTATCTCTTTTGTGACACTTTCATCTAGATCATCCTTCACTTCAAAAACTTCAGCAATCTTTGCTTTAAATGTCAATGGAATCCTTTGAGTGTGAGTCTTGTCAATTGAATAAGCATCATCAAGTACCTACCTTAATCAGTCGAAATCTATGAGTTATGGTCTTTTTAAGTTGGTTCACTTAGATATCTCGGGTCCATGTCGTGTGTCTTCTACATCAAATCATAGGTACTACATTGTTTACTGATGAATTTTCTAATCTCCTAGGTATAATTGCTTAAAGACAAAGTTCATGTGTTTGCTGGTGTTGGATATATGAAGTCTGATTATGCTGAATCCTAGGTCTACGGATCCAACTTAGATGCCTTAGATATCTTTTATATAAAAAAAGGCAATTTTCAGGAACATGTATCTTGAAAAAGATAAGAATAAGAATCCTAATGCAGTTGTGGACGTAAGTAACTTGCCAAACCACGTAAATCTCTAATTTTCTGTGTATGTACTTGTCTTTCTTCTTCCTTACTTTTCCTCTAAATTCTATAAGGAAATCGTTTTCCCAACAACTGGTCAGAACCTTTGGTTCTTGAGGAAAAGTAAGAACGAGGGCAGAAGATGACAAGATCAGAATCGAAAAGTTCGATGTACCAAAAGAAGTTGCACGAACCACTTTTAGAGAAGAAGCCAGAAAATATAGATCAAAAGGCTTAGAATTTGTTAGATCGCTAGACACTTGGTGTGGTTAGATTGACGTTGATCAAGAACGTAGCATTCAACATCGTCAAAGAAAAAACCACAGCAGATTTAATGAAGGCGTTGTCAGATATGTACGAGAAGCCATCAACCTCAAATAAGGTATAATTGATGCGTCGTTTATTTAATCTTACGATGTCAGAAGGAGGGTATGTTGCAGATCATATCAACGAGTTCAACGTGATCATAGCTCAATTCTGTTATCATCACTACCTGAAAGCTAGTCTGCAATCGTAACTAGGGTCAGCAGTTCACTAGGTAATGTAAAATTGAAGTTGAGTAACATCTCAGACCTGATTCTGAGCGAGGACATTCGCAAAAAGGAATGTGGAGAACCTTCAGGATCTGCTTTAAACATAGAAAGCAAAGGAAGGAGTCAAAA
The DNA here is from genome assembly GCA_024699735.1 of Posidonia australis. Taxonomy (NCBI): domain Eukaryota; kingdom Viridiplantae; phylum Streptophyta; class Magnoliopsida; order Alismatales; family Posidoniaceae; genus Posidonia; species Posidonia australis. The sequence continues at coordinate 29,664 of JAMKQA010002196.1, read as the reverse complement.
CCACAGTCAGAATTAAACCCATGACAGATCTAAGTCCAAAGGGAAGGGTAAGAATCGCAAAGACATCATCAACTGGAACTATAAGAAGAAGGATCACTTCATCAGTTAATGCAAGACACCTAAGAAAAAGAAGAAGAATCAACGGAAGATGATTCAGTAAACTCAACTAGTGAAGAGATTACTGATGTCCTAATTTACTGTGTTGATAGTCCTATTGAGTCATGGATTATGGACTCAGGTGCATCTTTTCACTCTACCAACTGCAGGGATTTGCTACACAACTACATTGCAACAGAAAATATAAGACTCTATCTTATTGACGATACTTGTCTTGATATTGTGGGCAAAGGTGAAGTTCACACACAGACTGAAAATAGACTATAGAAACTAAAGGAAGTCAGACATGTTCTAGATCTTAAGAGGAACTTGATATCCATAGGTCAAATTGAAGATGAAGTATACACAACAATATTCAGAAAAGGACAATGAAAAGTAGTCAAAGATGCTATGGTTGTGACACGAGACAAGAAGGTAGGAACACTGTACTCAACACCAACTCAAAGGACACCATTACAGTTGCAGATTACTCAATTGACTCAAAACTGTGGCATAAGAAACTTGAACACATGAGTAAAAGGAAATGAAGCTATAGACATCAAAAGGAAAAATACTAAATCTAAAATCAGTGGATCTGGGCCTTTGTTAGGACTACATCTATGGCAAATAGAAGAGAGTTAGTTTCTCAAAGTCTCTAAGAATATCAAAGGTGGAAAAACTAGAGTTAGTTCATACTGACTAGTTCCTGTAAAATTCCTTGGAGACTCAAGCTATAATGTCACATTCATTGATGACTCCATCAGAAAGATATGGATTTATATATGTAATTTTAAGACTATATATGTAATTTCATTTACTTAGATGTTTTAGATCTTTTTTATATAAAAGAGGCAATTTTTTGTAACATGTATCTTAAAAAAGATAAGAATAAGAATCCTAATACGCCCATGGACGTAGACAACTTGTCAAACCACATAAATCTTCGATTTTCTGTGTGTTTTTGTCTTTCTTCTTCCTTGCTTTTCTTCTAGATTCTGTAGGGAGATCGTTTTCCCAACTGGTACTCAAAAATTATTTACTGAAAAAAAAACCCAATTTTGTGCTTTTACATAATTGTTTCAAACCGATAATACTATGGATTTTGCTCAAAATAATATTGCTAATTTTTGTACCATCTTGGGAATATTACATCAAACATCTAACCCCCACACCTTGTGACATTGCTAAAAAAAACACAAACATATCATTGATGTCCCTCGTACTCATGCAACAAATAAAGGTTCCCAAATATCCATAAATAGAATGCTCTCAACTACCTTTCAAGATAATATACCCTTCCAAAGGTTGTCTGATTTTCCTTTTTTTCGCTTACCTCCTAAAGTCTTTGGGAGTATTTGTTTTGTACCAGATTTATTTTTTCACCTACATAAACCATCCCATCATTCTATCAAGTGTATTTTTGTGAGATTCTCTAGAACTCAAAAGGAATATCGATGTTATAATCCAATTACTATGTGATATTTCACTTTTTTCAATATCACCTTCTTTAACTTCACGCTTTATTTTGCTTCTACTTCTCTAATAAATGTCCCAAATACTGTTCCTCTTTCCATTCCTGTTGAGCGTTCGGTTGTTAAGGGAACTTATGATACCTTAATAGCTCCTACTCATCCTTTGCAAGTATACACTTGACTTCTTCGAGAACAACAACTAGTTCAAACTTAAGCCAATGCAACTTCTACACAAGTAAATCCAAGATCTTGATCTTCCTATTGCTCTCCGCAAAGATAAACAATCTATTACTACTCATCTTATTTCACATTTTGTTTCATATGATTGTCTTTATCGTGTATTTCGTCAATTTACCTTGTCTATTTTCTCTTAATTTATTCCTAAGAACTACATAAAGGTTTTGACAGTACTACATTGAAAAACTACTATAAATGAAAAGATGGAGGAATTACCAACACGAAACACTTGGAAGTTAATTACTCCTCCAACTAATACTATAGTTGTTGGATGTCAGTAGGTCAATACCAACAAATACAAACTAGACAACTCTCTTGAAAGATACAAAGTGCACCTAGTTGTAAAGGGATTCACGCAGACTTTTGTTGTTGACTATGCTAAGACCATTTCACTTGTGACAAGACTAAACTCAATCGAGTCTTACTGTCTATCTCTAACATTCAAGCATGAGAGTTACACCAGATGTCAAAAATACATTTCTATAAAGTGACCTACAATATGTTGCTTGCAAAGAGAACAATGTCTACAACTTCAAGAAAGCTATTTATAGCCTAAAACAAAGTTCCAAAACGTGGTTTGAGAAATTACCGGATTATCATGGAAGTTGGATTTCAACGTAGTGTAGTAGATCACTCAGAATTTATCCCGCAAGGCAATAATGGTTGTATAATACTTGCAATGTACGTTGATAATATCCTTAATGACAGGTAATGACGCAAATTGAATTGTTGACATTAAAGAATATCTTAGGAGACATTTTGTCACCAAAAATATGAGAAGACCATGATACTTCCTTGAGATAGGATTTACTTATAATAAAGATGAAGTGGTTCTATCTCAAATAAAATATGCCCATAATCTACTCTAAGAGTCTAGACTTCTAAGCTACAAGCCCGAAAGCACTCCAATCGACAAGAGTCGTGGTTTTTAGGATAACAATTAACTATTTGAGGATATAAGGTGGTACTAACGAATGATCGAGACACTGATTCATTGGAAAAGGACTTTACACATGCTAACTCATGGAAAGAATGCACTGGATAGAAGCCTAATCTACTAGAAACACGGACACCTCCACATTGAAGCTTACTCGGACTCTAACTAAGCAGGTGACAACGGAGACCAAAAATCCACTTCTTGCTACAGTATCTACATTGAAAAGAACCTCATTACTTAGAGAAGTAAGAAACAGAATGTGATTGTCAATATAAGTTTATGATAAAAACGACATGTAAGATGATATGACTTAAATCTCTGTGAACCAAGTTGAGTTTCACAATGCAATTTCCTATGCTCATACATTATAACAACCAAACTACCATATTCATTGTCAATAATCCAACCTTCCATAAGCAAACAAAATAGATTAACATGGATTGCCACTATGTTAGAGATGCAATGATGAATGGAATCATCTCTGCTCCTTATACACCGTCGTCTGATCAACTCGTTAATATTCTCACAAAAGATTTATCTCTAGGGACCATAATACCAAATGTCGACACGTGTCACTGAAATTTCACTGACACGTATCTTATTTTCAATTTACCAACACAACTCTGATACGACATCGACATGGAAGTTTTCTAAACAAATGTGATTTTTTTTTACTATGTTTCCACTGACACGATACTGACATATCAACATTTTACCAATACGTATCTACTTTTCAACTAATCGAAGTTCAACATGAAATCGACATTTAAAACATTGTTAAAGACCTTTAAGTCATTATGTAACAAGCTAAACATGTTAGATATTTATGCTTTAGTTTAAGGAATGTTAAAATAAATGAATCCTTTTATAGATAATTTTATCCTTTTATCCTTGTTTTATCAATTTATCTTTGTGTTCTCCTATGTATATAAAAGATAACCCTTAGTATGGTACAATCAGTCTATCATTCCTTTCTCTCTGCAAATGCAATCAAGAAGTTAGCCCACTTTATAAAGCTCAACAGCAATCCACACAGTGGGACCACATGCATAAATTAGGAATGAGTCTTTATGTAATACTGTTTCTCACATTCAATTGTCGGTAGTATTGCCTCAGTACAACTTGGGTTGAATTTAATCGAATACCTCAATTGCCACATCATCAAAATTTTCTTTCTACTCACGGTAGAGAAGCAAACGTGCATGCCTCATGTTTGTGCAATTTAGTAAGAAAGTAATCACCAGAACCAGCTGCTTGAAAACAACTATTATTTATTATATACAACAAAAGCAAAATCAAATGACAAGCAAGATGTGTGGATTAATTATGAAACCCTCCAGAAAATAGAAAGGCATCTACATATACAGGAAGTTTTAATAGATCTAAGAAAAGTACATAGAGACATAAGCTAAAAGTTTAAGAACCCAAAACCCATAGAGAAAATGGAACAGATGTATGGCATGATGAATAGATTACCATTTGCCATGTATATGGAAAAACAATTTGCAAGTATTAATGAATTAGTATCACTGACATACACGTGTAACTTATGCTCGTTCTGCAACATTTACTCCTTATAAGACGTTGCAGGTAAGAGATGACAATTTTTCTTAAGCTAGTAAAGGAATAGAGAATAGGAACGAAATACAATTTTCGTCAAACTTACTTTGCTTCACAGTTAGGTCGGCAAGAATGACAAATCCTACTAGCATAATTAGCCTTGTGCATTGCATCAACAACAACCAAGTCATATCCCTCACCATCGCCCTGCAGTGAATAAGGTTAAGAGCAAGTTAGCAGGAAAAAAAACACAAGCATGAAGTCTCTGGATAGAATATCGATGCAGCTAAGGATGACCTTGGGCCTCTCAAGGTATATGTTGTAAAACTCAGGCAAAGGTTCTTTGCTATTTTTTTGCAGGGATCTGATTCCGTCTTGCTTTTCATACCATTTCCAAGCTGGATATACCTGAAAGTCAAGGTATAACAGCAAATTCAGTTTCCTTTTACATAAAGATCCTGAACCGACTAACCAAAAAAAAGAAAATAGATACCCGACCTTTTCTGAGCAAAGCTCAAAAAGCTACACAGTGAAGAACCACATCACTTACTATATTACAATATCTGCTCCAGATTAATTGCTTAGTATTGTCATCTTATTAATAGCATCATTTAAATGCATTACTAAAAGAGAAAGAATATAAGCAAGCATAAAGAGTTTTCTCTTCATTGAATATAGATGAAGTAAGAACTGCTTCTTGTTTCATAAATAACAACAAAAAACTTACTTCTCCTGGAACTATTATAAATTTCCCCTTTTCATGCACCTCGTCTTTCACAAAAGCTAACTAATTTACTTCTAAGCAATCATACTAGCCCTTTTGCTTTAGTAAGACACAAGAGTCTTGTTCCACCTTTCTGTTATTCTAGTTATCTAGTACTTTCCCAATCCAACATGCACATAGTACCATGTTCGCATTCTAGCATAAGATTGGATCAACTTGTTTATTAAGAAGCAAGGATGAAAATATTATATACAAGGAAGTAATATTGATACCAGAAATAATTACATTGGATGCGGAGAAATAAAGGCAAACATATGGACTATCTAATCAAATTAACAGAACAGTCCTGCATATCATATAGATGCTGACACATAAATTACTCTGCTTTACAAGGTTCAACTGATGACAGTACTCGCAGAAAACTTTCTTTGCTCAACTGCCTTAATTGTTTAATCTAGCTTCACATTGATGAGACATCCACAATAATTTAGTTCTTCCAAGGGTAACCACCGGTTCAACGATCAAAGAATCAACCATTCACTGTCATACTAAATTTCCATAGAAGCTGAGATTGCCAACTGAAAGGGTTTGGACAGGCTCCACCCGACAGCATTGATAGGACACAAGCTTGATAGGTCCATGATGTTGAAAATTTTTTAGTGTAACCCAAAACAACCTTGATAATTTATGATACAAAAATAATTAGTGCCATTAGACTTATATGCATTCTACTTTCATTTGAAAATCTTCAACACAAGAAAAAGAGCAAACTTAAATCAAGAAAGACAAAACATATAGATTGGTTATAAAGAACATATTAATAACTTCTACAGAAAGCATTTTTGTTTCAAGCCTCACGTGCATGTGAAAAGGAAATATAAAGGGATTACTAACAGGAAAGAACAACAAAAATACCAGAACAGAAGTCAAAATTACAAAAGATACAGGCATATGTTCTTAGCAACTTCAAATTTCTGTACCTCTCCTAAGAACTCCACAACAAAATCATCTTCACCAAAACCATTCTCTTTGTTGCAAACTACTCCAAGTCCCTAACAAAGCATGTTAACAGATAATTAATAAAAGAGAACTAGTTAACTCTGGATTCCATGACATGATTTTGGAGGAAATTATGCAAAGTAATAGGAGTCAACCTTTCTGTAAGAAACATAATTCTCAATAGAACGATTTCGCATGGCCTTCAATAGAGCATAACACATTTTCATTGTGCGTGTATCACCATCATCCTCTGCAGTTCTTTTGATTTCTTCAATGACAGGCTGCAATTGGTAAACCATAGGTGCATTCCCGGAACCAGTGAAATGCCGAACTTGCTTGTTCAGAGTGCGTAGAAGTATCTGAGAGAAAAAGAATACCAGCTCAAAACAATCATAAGCAACAGGAACGGATATTTGAGAAGATAAAAATGGTAATTATTGTCCCTACCACTTCAATAAAATGATGCATATCAGCAAGTGGCCATTCCATTTCTTTTGTCATAGAGTCAAGAAGAAGGTTATGTGTGTAAGGATCTATGCCATATACTTCCTGCTCAAGTACTTCTTCCCCAACGATTTTTCTAGGCTTGAAATCCTTCACTTCAGGAATTTCCATCTCTTCAACACCACTACTTTGCGCATGGAGTTTTTCAGCATAATCCTCAGGTAAAGCTACCCTCATCTTCCTTTCCACTTCTGTCTCATCTGCTACGATAAGGTACTGGTCAATGACTTCATACTTCCTTGTAACAGGGGGTACAAGGCTAGCTTTTGTCATGCGGGCACCCCATTCACGTTCCTCAAGTGTGTCTATGGCTTCATCCATAAAATACCCATCATTGTTCCCCATCCCAGCCCCAGAGCGCACATCCAAGTCACTTTCAGTCTCTGATCCACTGCTCTCACCTTCACTTATAGCATCTTCTTCAAAAAGAGCATCATCATCAGAAGTTTCACTTTCAGAATCCATATGTCTTTTATTTAATCTTGACAGACTCTTTTTAATGTTGCGATCGAAGGAGTAACCTCCCAAATCTGATCCACCATTTGCACAGGATGTGTTTATATTTCTACTCATATTTCTTTTCTCAGAAATTCCTTTGCTTTGCTTCTTTTTATATTTCGAATCTACTGAATGACTCCCTGAGTCCGAGTCATCCATATATGCCTTAGCAACCCCATCTCTTTCATAAGATTTCTTTGGTTTCTCCAATCGTTCTGCTAATTGGAGGAATGAAGTGACAATTTGCCTTAAATCACCACCATTGAATCGCTTTTTGGCTCTGAAATAAGCAGTGTTAATTAAAAAATTGGAGGTGTCTAATGTTATCAAGAAGAAAATGCAGAACAAAAGGGATGTACACTGGGACATTTCATGAGGATCATGAACCTAACAAACCATACACATATTAATGGTGGTATAAACCTTAGTTCTTTCTATGTAAGGACTTTCATAACAAGGGAATTATATAAAAATATAAAAGAATCCTCACTTTATTGCATTCCGGCACATCTGTCTGATATCATCCTTAACAGAACTCAACCCATGGCGAGCATAATATCCATTTGTCATCCTATCTTCAATTTCTTCGACCTGATCATTTAACAGTTAGAGCTGCTTAGAAAGTAGAAGCAGATAGGATCAGAGTCAACAAAATAAGAAAGGGGCTCGTCTACCTTGGTTACTAAAAACTCAGAAGTGTTGTCTTTCATGATACTTTTCAAAGAATCTGTAATTAGAGGTTCCATTTTCCTGTATGCATTTTCAGATTTCTTCCAGATCAATTGCTTCAATTGAGCATTTCTTGATAGAGCCCCTGAGTACTTTCTAGCATCAAGAAGCTTTGTCCTACTATAATGACCTTGCTTGAATGTTTTGCATCTGTCCATATCAATACCATTAGAACCAAAGCTTCCTCTCTCATCAAAGCTATCAAGATAACTACAAGATCCCTTCAATGATTTCAGCATCCAGTTCTGCTTAAGTCTTCGTGCCTTTGAATATGGATCTTCAAGATTTCTGCTGCTGTAAGAGTTTTGACTCTGTATCCACCTCACATTCTGGAACATTGGTATCAGCTCTTTAAACTGGTTGCATCCTCTGATGTCAATGGTAGATATGCCTGGGAATAACCTTATTACTTCTTGAAGCGCACTAGGACTAACACTAGTACATCTTGCCAAGATAATTGTTGTTACCTTTGTATAGTCATACCCACTCTGCACATTGTGTAACAGAATAATTATCCTACATGAAATATGAGACAGAAACTATTAAGTAACTAAAGCTCTAGAGTAGAAATAGAAACTTACCATGATACTCTGAAACATGAGGTCACTGCAATTAGGACCTGTAGGTGAGAAATCAACATATCTGGATACACCCCTGTAAAACATAACCGCTGATTTCCAATGCTTACATGTAGCAGCAGAGATTAAAAGTGACTTCAGGTCGTTTCTCAGAAAATGGAATATCCTTGCTAATATGTGACAGTTCAGCAGACCCCAGCTCTCAGCCTCTGGATGGAAACTTGCATCATTTCCTTCACCTTCAGCCCACAAATCATCAAATGAGTAGTCTTTCTTCTGACAAGGTAATATTTCCTCTTCCACACCATAGCCTTCGTTATTTCCATCAATCATCATTCGAGCTCGCTTCCCCAAATGACTATGTACCCCAGAATGATCTTCTTCTGGAATTTAATAAAAAAAAGATGGTTAAAAAAGGACGGAAGACAGAGAAGAAAGAACTATCACCATAATATACATATATATTACCAAAAGGAAAAAAACCCTAATCCCAAAACAAGCTAATGGCTCGATATATACAAAAAAAAACATTAAGAAAAACATCATGAAAAATTGTAAGGATTTATTACCTGATCTCCAAAATCTATCTTGTGATAAGCCATGTCCAAGGACGGAAGAACTTTTTGTAAGTGAAGAACTAAATGTAAATTGTTTATCCAAGTCCTTTGGCTGGTTGGCATTCAACCATGGATCCAAAACACCATTTATTGCTGCAGCAAACTCACGACTCTTGTAAGACTTCATGACAAATTCATGCAGCTTACCACACATGAACCCAATGAAATGCGGATGTGAGCTGTGAAATGAAGAAAATACATCTGCATCTCTATGAAGGTTTACAGAAGAAGAGTGACTTGGAGCAGGGAGTCCCTTGTCTTCTTGAATTTGAATGGACTTAGAACCAACTGCTTTTGTAGTTATTGGAACCCAGATATTGTCATCCTTCCTGAAGACACTCGTATGCTCCAGGATAGTGTTTTTAGCAACTAAATCCTGCAGTTCTGAAAACAAATATGGGCCATGTTCACGACTTGCACCGTCTAAGTAATACCAGTCACCCAATTCCAAGGCTAATTCATCCCTAGTGCAGACATGGTCACTGGGAGTGTTAATGCTAGATCTGGGCTTGTGGTCACTATGCAAGTCATAGTCATGGCTCCTCTTGGTTCGAGTGCCCTCAGCCACTGAGTTCCTGTCGCTCCCTCCACTGTAAGACCGTGTTGACCTTGAAGAATGTCTGTCTTTGCTTTTTCCTCTTGATCTAGTTTCAGAGACAGAAGGAGACCCATGATCCTTCACCACACATGCATTTATCCTGACCACTGGGAGCATTGTGCCCTTTGTTCCCCTGACAGAAAGTGACCTGGCTTGGCATGATTTGCTCACAGGCATATTTTTGCTCTGATCAGTACTACTGTCAGCTTTGTCCTCGAGCCAAGAGAAAGCCCAAGGTGGTAGATCAAGTTTTTTGCTGCCTGACGTGTGATAAAGGTCATCTCTCAATTGCCAACGAGGGTCCCTATATCCACATTTTGGCATTTGACAAAGTGGATATCCTTCATTAAGTACAATTTTTCTCTTCTGGGATCTATCTTGGACAGCATCTTCATTTCTCTTCCAATCTCCACCCTTGCAGGACCATCTACCAGCAAACCAATCACTAGAATCTCCAGAGATAAAGGTATGCTCCTTCTCGGAAAGAACAACTAATCTGGTTTCAACAGTTTCTTTTGAAATAAAATCAACACCCAAGCCAGGTTCCTCGTTTCTTTGATGTCTAGGAAGCTCACTGCTGCGATGTTGAAACCTCATGAAGCCTAGAGTACCCAGACAAAGATATTAAAGATATAACATCATCAGTATATACACCAAAACAAGGTATGGCACATGGTAGTATTACAATACTAGGAGAAGTATATGCACAACAATATTTCACATCAAAAGAAGATGGAATCATTGTGCTCCACAAACATTAATTCATAGTAATACAAGTGGTCACTCAAGTATCCTTTTTAATTACCTTCGGAGCGTCCCCAATTTTCCAATTCTGCATGGACAAAAACGGTACCTAATGCTTCTGCAATAACAATAATGTAAATCACATGATGTAAAGAAAAAAGTGAGTAGTTTCAAGATCAAATATATATGGAAAGAAGGAATCAAATGTTGGAATGGTTTTGTGACAAAAGAGTAGCTAAAACCATTGTATATAATAACATATATGATAAAATTTTGAAATGTACATATACCTGCGATGGTCTCAAGCTCCTTCCCCGGAAGAATGTCATAACCATCTAATAACACTCCAACTCTTTCGTCAATCCGAATATTATCAAGGAATTGAAGTTTATCTGAATCATTCTCCATATTTAACGATGATACAGGTATTTCATGGCAAAAATCTTCAGCTTCAGACAGCAAGTTCCCTGAGGCTTGAGGAGGGCTTACCATTTGAGTCACAGCATCTGAAACAATGGAGTGTGAGTCCAGACACACCAAGGGAGAAGCTGCATTTTCAACAGTTACCCACCGGTCACTATCGGAGTGCTTTATCAAATGATCAGACAGAAGAACACCTTCTTCAACAAGCTTCTTGAGATCCATCAATTTGGAAGGTCCTCGTTCAATACCAAAATGATCAAGGTAATACCACTTTCCCATGTCTGAATCAGTTATTGGCACATCATGAGGAGGGGTATCACATATATCCATATCCTCTTCCATTGACGCTAGCTCTTCTTGAACACCATTTACCAACGGAGGAGGAAGAGGAGGAGGTGGTGGAGGGAGAGCAGGTGGTGGAGGTGGTTCACTGTGATCAATACTATGATCCTGCAGATCTTTTTCCTTGTGAGGCTTGTCTTCAACAGTCTTATCTGCACAGCTGCTGGTGTCACTTGATTGCTTAGCCAAGTTATGTCTGCCACTGCATCTACTACTGGAGTCTCGTCGACTATTCTTATCTTCAAACCGGTCATACTTTCTTTCGGTACTTCTCCGGCTGAGATCATGACGACCAGGTGATCCACCACGTTCACAAGGAGAAAGGTCCAAGTGGATTGGGGTCTTATCCTTGTGTTCACGGTGCCGTGGCCTTTCACGTGGGGATCGCCCTGAGAAACCTGGGGGTCTATCCTTGAGGTCTACGAGTCTTGTCCGATCATGCGGAGACCTATCTGATTGTCCCAGGGTTTGTTCACTGACAACACGGTGACGTGTTGAGTCATGTGGGGACCGCTCTGGTCGAAGCGGGCTATGGTTCCTGCGGTCATGGAGTCGAGCCCGGTCATGCATGGATGACCTTTCCAAGTTACAATCAGGGCTCCGGCCATGCTTGTCGTAGCCTCCACGAGGTGGCAAAAGTGGCTCGTTGTGTCTGGAAGAAGAGTGTCTTACTATGGTGGAAGCACTCTTTGAGGAGACACAAGTAGAATTTCTGCTTGACTTCTCAAGATGCTCAGAACGGCTGGCATTACTATCTTCAGAAATTCTCCTGCTCTTCGACCCAGACCGATCAGTAAATTCATCATGGTGCTTACTCCCACTGCTGCTCAGAGAATCAGCAGAGTGCCGCTTCAGCCAGCTTCCTGTAGTGCCCTTCTTTCTGTGGCCGTCCTTTCCATGAATCTTCCCATTGCTTTTGTCGTGCTTATGTGATCCAGACTCCTGCCTCCTATCATGGGAACCACCATCTACCTTTGAGGGAGGCTTACTCCTCCTCTCCAACTCTTTCCTGCCTCCAACTTCTTTCCTCTGATGAACGCCCGGAGACCGCTCCCGCTCCCATTTCCTCCACTTATCGGGGATCAACTCCCGCTTCTCCAATTCCACCACCTTACGGCCTCGTCCAGACCAACTATCCGACCTTTCAGCATCTGCCTTCCTCCACTTATCTGGAACGATCTCCCCCTTCTCCAACTCCCTCTTGTTCCAATCATCCGGAACAAACTCCCCACTCTCCAGCACCTCCCCCTTCTCCAGCAACGACTCCCCTCTCCTCCTCCTATCCGGCACGAACTCCCCCTTCTCCAGCTCCCCAACCCTCGACCTCTCATCCACCTTCCGTCCTTTCTCCGCAGAACCAGGCACACAACCACCACCCCTTCTCTCGAGCTCCCTCATCTTCTTCTCTGGCAAGAAGGCTGTGCGCTCGCCGTTCCCGCCACAGAGCTTCTCTGGCACCGGGAATCTCTCCAGCGAAGGCATGCACACGACTCCTCCATCGCCCATGGAACTCCAGACGAAGCCCTAGAAACCCCACCCACCGCCAGCCCAGCAAATGGGTGTCGTCCCTGCCGCCTAATTCACCGCCTCATCGACACTCATCCCCTAGTGAATCCACAGCTTCACCTTTTTCAACCCCTAATTTCCACAGAAAAAGACGAGATCATTCTTCACCAAAATGTAGGGTTTCCAACTCTCAAACCACAGACCACACCTCAGAAAGAGAAAGAAAAAACGCCCTACTCCACCAAAATCCGAACTTTCACCAAAAAATCCAAAACCTAAGCAGAAAACAACACGGGAATCGCAGGGAAGAGCTGACCTTGGTGGAATTGGGGACAACGAAACCGGTAGATAGGGAGATCTACAGTTTCGGAAAGAAGACCTAGTGGAAATCGAGCACGAACACGAAGACCAGTCTCCCGTTCTCTCCCCTTCAATTCTCGCCTTCGCTCACCACTCCCTCGCTTCTTCCTCACAGCTCTGTTTCCGTTATCTTCTTCCTTCTATTCTTCTTCTCTCGCTTATTCTTCTTCTTCTTCTTCTTCCCCCCCCCCACCCCCACCTCGTCGTCGTCTCTCTCCTTTCTTTCTCTCTCTTATCTCTCGCTTTCTCTCTCCTCTGGAAAGTCTCACATTTATAATTTTCGATTTTCTCGATTATGTAGATTTTCTCGAATCTATTTAATCCGGTGACGTATACGGTGCGAATACGTGGTACCAGAACAGGGGAGATCTTATCCTGTGGCTGAAACGTTTCCACGTCAGCGATATTTCGTGATTGGGTTGTCGCTTGGGTGACCGGGGTTCTCGGAGTGGAGCTCTGAGCCGATATATGTGACATTACTGGAATGGGCATATATTGGGAGGGGGTTTGAGTAGAGGAGGTGGGTGTAGAATGGGGGACTTAACGGGGGGGTTTTTGTGTGGCGGGGTTAGGCGGGCTGGAGGGAAGGGAAATGGGATTTGGAGGGTGGCTTGGTAAATTTAGCGGGTTTTGACTGGATTTTTGGATCATAAAGTGTTGGAATTGGAACGTATGATTCTCCGAATCTCTGCAATGATTTCTGTGCTTATTGTTGGGTTGTTTTCTTGGCATCTATTTAGCATTCACGACGACTGCGATTAGTTTCGCCTAAAAAATGGGTTTTTGATTTGTCGTGTGATTTTGACAATCACATGGGAATTGGAGGAGAATTAAGTCAGCATCGGACTTACGAATGATGATAAGAACTTGGTAGTAATATGACTATATGAGACAGTGTGAACTGATATCGAAAGAAAAAGAGACAGTGTGCGATGGATAACTTAGCAAATGGTCAGAGAACACGCTATCACTTATGTTAACTATTATAACTGAAAAACTTCAACCTTCGATTCTTCAGACAAGTCCAAAATTTATAATAGTATATATGTAATGCTTGAAAAAAAAAAGGTATAATACGCACAATTATTATGTAAAAATACGTTTTTTTCACATCTCGAAAAAACAAATGCGCACATGATATCACAAACTAATTACAATTAAAATTCCAGGAAAGAACAGACCCACATTTGAGATGGCTCGTAATCCTTCCATATACCTTAACACATCTCGAAACCGTGTCTCATATGAGTTCAAGCATTCCCAATACCAATTTGTTTTGTGATGTAAGAAACAATAAGTTAAACCTCGAGCAAATCATACGCAATTGTGGGTCGAAATGGTATTTATGTAATATCGTTAAAATGTGCGTGCATTTGTACACACCGCAGCGTCGAGTCTCTATTCCTCCCGTTCCCCCCGCTTTCCCCCGGCAACCCGCATTCCTTCGGACACTGTCGTCTCCTCTCTCTCTCCCTCGCTTCTCTTCTCTTCCAGCAAAGAAAGGGAAGAAGAAACCAAAGCAGAAGAAGAGGACGAGGAGGAGAGACAAAGGCGGCAGAGGCGAAGAAGAAGAAGAAGCGACAAAGCAAAGCGAAGCGGGGATCGGTCGAGGAGAGAAAAGCGAGTCGGTGCGACGCGAAGATGTCGAAGAAGAAATCCTTCAGCCGGTCGACCATGACGCTGAAGGATTTCCACGGTGGCTCCATCCCATCCGACCTCCCCCTCCCCTCCGCTCCCGGCGTGTAAGCTCTCTCTCTCTCTCTCTCTCTCTCTCTCTCTCTCTCTCTCACCAAAACCTAATCCCAATCGTCAACTGATCTCGCACAGCTCGATCTGGATTCTGCCAGAATCCTCGATGTATCAGATCTGTTGTAGTTGTTCCCGCTTTACCAATTCATAAAGATTGGTTTTTATGGAAAAAGGTGTGATCTTTGGTGGTTGTTTTTTGTTGGGTGTAGGTCGGTGAGGCAACCTGATCGGATTGGGCCGATTGGGGGTGGATGGGGGGCAGCAGGTATTGGGGGGAGGATGCCTGTGGATCATTACAGGCCGTCGTGGCCTGGATCTGCTGGCGGTGGTGGTGGTGGTGGAGGTGGAGCCAGGGGGTTTGGGGATGAGGTGGCGCCGTTCCTTCCACACTCGGCAAGGATCGGGAGGAACTTCGAGGAGGATGAGCGCAAGCCGTTCGATGCGTCGGCTGCTCCACGAAGGGTTCTTCCTACTGCTGCTGTTGAGATTGATAGGGTTTCGAGGTCGGCGACGGATGTGCCGCAACTGCAGCCGCCGCAACCGCAGATGTATCAGACGTTTGGGAGACCGGAGTCGAGCCCTGCAATGCCGCATCTGGTGTCTGGGGGATCACATTTTCCGGCAGCTGGGGTCGGTGCACAGTGGTATGGTAATGGTAATCCAGCGGTGCCCAATGCCTGGGGGATCAGGAAGGAGGTAGTGAGCGAGCCACAAGTACAGGCTACTACCACGTGGTCCGGTCCAGCTGCTGCTTCTAGATTTGCCCAGGCTAGTGCTATCGAGAAGATATCATCGGGGCGTTGGCAATCAAAGCATGCCGTGTTTAGTCAGTCGCCTAATGCTGAAATTATCAGATTCTCGGAGGATGCTGAAGGTATTAATGGATTTCAGGATCATGGTATTGGCTACGATGGAAGCTCTGAACAAAGGTTTGTTGAGAGGGTTGGTGGATTGGAAAGGAAGTATAACGAGAGGATTGATGAGCACCAAGGTTACCAGAGGGCTATGCCCCTTGTTCATCCCGAAGTGAAAGAGAGGAATGGTGTCTTGGGTTTTGGTACTGACAGGAATCGCCCACAGTCTAGTGAGGGAAGACATGGTGGTGCCTTTGTGCACCAGCCGGAAGGAAGATCTGGGTCACTGCAGGTACACCAGCAGGATGGAAGACTCAGAGGACAACAAAGCCATCAGCTTGAGGGACGATTTAGTGGGCTGCAGGTTTCTCAGCCAGGAGGGAGATTCAACGGACCACAGGTGCTCCAGCATGAGGAAAGATTTAACGGGCAACTGGTAGCTGACACTGTGGAGAGGCCAAAACTTAGGCTTCTTCCCAGAACAAAGCCACTGGAAGCATCTGAATCAACAAAGCAACTGGAAGCATATGAGGCACAGGTATCAGAGGCCAAGACATTTTCTTATTGAATAAAATATTGGTCGAGCACAGCACTATTAACTTGTCTTTGCCACAAAATTACATGTGTGTTGGATCTGTTAGTTAAAATGTAGAGTTGTATCAACTTTTGAATTGATGGATCTCACTATCCTCACATTATGTTGTTTCACTTTAAAGTACCTCTGCTTTGTAATGCAGGGGCATCAAATTCCATCTGTTGACATTGCAAGTGTGGAGAGTGTCAATGAAATATATGAAAATCAGCAGCCACTGAAACCACCAGGTTCATCTGGATCTGAAGGGGACACTAGGGTGGTTGAGCGTCCTAGATTGAATCTAAAGCCCCGCAGTCAACCACTTGAGCAGTCAGCTGCAGGCATTGAAAAAGAAAGGTTTTTGTTAAATTACCATTCTTTTTTATTATATATATTCATAATTTTTTTGGATTGGTGATTTGTATTTTGGGAGTTAAAGCTTCTGGTATTAAGCATTTTAATTTTATTGGGTTATCTTTTCTTCTCTAATTTATGGTGAAAAATCAACACGTTTGTCACAATTAGCTGTAGACTTCATGTGTTTTCGTTTGGGCTAGTTGTTCGCCTATAAAGCGTTCCCTTACGTGTGCAGTACATTTTTGTTGTTTTAAATTGAACTACTTGCCTAGTGACAATCTAGCTCTATAGTGTATACTATAGCATGCTCAGTTGTCCTCTTTTGTTGAAATGAAAATTTTATACTTCCCTTGAGATATGGATATGATCTGTTTCATTAATAATTCTTGTTTTGTTGTTTATTAGGTCTAATTTTGCATGCTGGGCTAGATATTTATGATTTATCCTAGATCCCATTGGCTAGTGTGTCCAAATGGTAATCTAGTATGTTCCCTAACAATACAACTAACGGTCAAAATGGATAATTACTTAGTGGGAACTATCACATAGACATTATTGTGTGGAGGAAAGTTTGGAAAAATACATGGAGCACAAAAAGATAGAGTTGGTGAAAACTTGGTGAATGTGGGTGGATTCAGAATGTTGCTTGATGGATTCTGGCTGAAGAAACGAGAACAAAGAACTTGTGTAGGGGGGTATCAAATCAGTCTAACGTATTGCAATCACAGGAGATAGGAACTTCCTCAAATGGGCATTGTAGAGCATATTAATGGTGGTTCTACTAGCAAAAAAATTGATATATGTCTCTAGCTTTCCAACTCAAAATTATCTGGATTTAGTGTGTGAGAGATCTGGATGGTGATTTTGAGTGAAGAGATCAAGAAATTTTTTTACTGGAATCCTATGATGTTGTTTTCTGATGATTTCTGTTGTGGTGATCCTCTTGAGTGTACAAGCTCTTATTCTTCATGTATTGTCTTTATTTCTCACATGAAGGCAGGAGAGAATACGTAGGAGCATAGGCCTATCGATTTGCTAAGTAAGGTTTCAAGAGTGTAGTTACAGATTATGGTAAACATTTATTGCACAAAATTTATGGTAGCTAGCTTGAACAAGATATTACTCTCCTTGTTAGAGTGCATTCGTCAGATTCAAATGTAGTTTGTTTGTTAAAGGCATTTTCTTCCCTCAAGGTCTACGTCAGTATTAGAGTGATAGCAGTTGAGGAATTAGTTAGCAGTAGAGGTCTGTTTTAATAATAGATTGGTAGCAGATGCTCAGTTCTCTATGGAAAAATGGACATTTTGACTATTACCAATTTACAGTTACTACATAAAGAGTTAAAATCTCTAGTCCTGAGAACGTTTCTGGTTCACTTGGTGGTGTCTGGTTTACATGCATGTTATGATGTGATCCCTTCTTCCTCATGTTATTTGTTGTTTGATTTGGAATTAGTGCAACTGGTAGATCTTTGAATGAAAAATCGAGATTGCTACCCATGTTATGGAGTGTAATGTAAAGATACATTCACTTTTGGATGAAGAATGCTGGGCTTTTCTTCCCTTACTTTTCAATTTCACTTGGTGCTTCAGCAATCTGTTGGGGATTCTGAGCAGACAATTATGTTTTTTAAGTTTGAGGTTTTGGTCTATTGTTTTCGGGATTATGTAGTTTTTATATATACTTTTCTGTTAAAAAAATTATTCAGAAAAAAATCTTCAATCATCCTATCCCAGGATTAAAAGTACTTCCCATCGGAGGCAATGAGGACTTAACTTCATGTGTCTATTATGCTATAAGCTTTTTGAAGGTGTTGTAATGCAAGTCATGTTGCTCATAATCTGCACCAAAAGGTGACAGTCACTATATTTAGGTGATGAACAATAAATAAGCGGTTATTTTTGCTTCAATCTAATTGAATGGTCTTTATGTAACTATGATTTAGATGGTGCATGTGATAGCATGGAAAGTATGAGTAGCTGAATCTTATATGAGAGCGTCAGTGACATGGTAGTAGAAGGATTAGAATCTACAGTCTAATTGATTCAAAATTCACTGTAAAGAATAACAATGGATGTTTGCTTTTGTCTAATTAAATGGTCTTTAAGTAATGCTGTCTAGGACATTGACATGTGATAGCATGAAATATATTTATATAGTCAATTTTGACGTGCGATGTGATAGTAAATGACAGGTCGCATTTGGTGAAATTTTTGGGTGCCAATAATTATTCAGAGACAAGTTTTTGGGCAGCAAGACCTTTATTTTGGACATGCTTTTCATATGTCTACAAGAATTCATGAAGGCAAAATCTGATTTAAACCGGGACTAAATATCAAACTGATTCACAATTGAAAAACATTAATAGCATAAAAGCTAAAGGAGGTGATCTGTTTTATATTTCTATAATATATGCTAGGTGCTGAAATCCTAAACTTCTAATATTCATTCTGCTTCTGTTTTCTTGATGGCATCACCTTCCTCATGGTAGAAGAAGGAATTGGAATTTAGAATCTGCATATTGGAGGTTTTCTTTGTCGTTTTCGTTGTCAGCGGCTTAATTTCAAAAGCACTAGCAACTCGACTATTGCTTGTGAAATGCAGAGAGTAGCACGCTTTCTTTTGAGAGCTTAATGATGAAAGAAACCTTCCTTGTGATATAAGAAAGCCATAGTTTTTGTTAGAAATGGAAGAGAATGAAGGAAAATTCTATTATCTAGAGTTACATGTTACATATTCATAAGGTTGGATGTAAATGTGTATCCAATTATTCTAATACAAAATAGCCTATATAACCTTCTAATAGTATTTAACTTCTAACACTCTCTTTTCAAACTGAAGCATGTATATTGATCATGTCTAGTTTGGTAGAAAAGGACTCATATGATCCAACATTCAACCCTTTAACGAAAATGCCTACAAATTGATCAAAGGACTTCCTATAAAGAGTAAAAATTATCCCTTGCATCATTATATTTCGAACGTAATGATAATCTACCTCAATATGTTTGGTGCGATCATGGAAGGTTGAGTTGTTAGTAATATGAATAATCGTTTGATTATCACAATATATTTTCATAAACACATCAATAGAGAAGCATAACTCTATCAAAAAGGAGTGGAGTCACATCATTTCACAATAGTTTGTGTCATAAATCGATAGTCGGTCTCAACATTGGATCTAGACATAACATTCTATTTCTTACTATATTATGTAATCAAATTTCCTCCAACATACGTATAGTATTCTGGAAGATACTTTGGATCTCTCCTATCTCCTACATAATCAACTTCTAAATACGTCTCACTATGTAAATAACTGTTCTTTCTATTAATTAGTCATTGATCAAGAGCCTTCTTAATATAAGATAGCGTTCACAAGGCCCTTGACAGTATACTATTCTTGACTTTTGCATAAACTGATTAGTACTCCAAAAGTGTATGTAAGATTTCAACGTATAACAGTCAAATAAATAAGTTTCCCAATCAAATGCTTCTACTTGCCAGTGACTTCCAATAGAGGCGATGAGCTATCTTAAAGACCTAGATTCTGATTAAATGGAATGTTCTTTAACTTGCATCCTAGATGACCTATTTCTTGTAAAAGATCCAACGCATATTTCTTCTGAGACAGCGTCAATTCATCTTTGGTATAAGCAAATTCGATACCCAAGAAATATTTGAGTCTGTCCATGTCTTTAGTGATAAAATACGTCTACAAGTAGCTCATTGTCTTTTAAATGCTTGTAGTATCACTATCAGTGATTAAAATATCATCTACGTATACTACAAGAATCACACACCCATTTTCTGTGCATCTATAGAAAATAGAGTAGTCGACAGTATATCATTGAAAATCACAATTCACAACAATATTGCTGAATTTTTTAAATCAAGCATGTGGACTCTGTTTGAAATCATAGATTGCTTTCCAAAGCAGACAAACCTGATTCTCCTCTTAAGCAACATACCCAGGAGGTTACTCCATACATACTTGTTTTATAAGATCATTATATAGGAAAGTATTTTCCACGTCTAACTAACTAAGTTTCTAGGAGTGGTTCACTGCAATCAAAAAAATGATCCTTATAGAATTCAACTTCGTCACTGGAAAAAAAGGTCTTCGCATAGTCTACACCATACTTCAGTGTAAATCAATGTGTTATCAGGCATGCTTTGTATCTGTCAACCTCGTCATTAGGTTTATAATTTATAATGAACACTCATATACAAGTAACCATATTTGTATCTGTTAGTCCAGGGATTAAATCTCATGTACCTCGTGACACTAAAGCTTGTATTTTCTCATTCATAGCTGCTTTCTACTATAGTAATAAGATAGTCTTTTGGTAGTTCTTGGGAAGTAATTCAAAAACACTAGACAATGCAAAAGTACGGTAGGCAAGGTGATGTTTATCATAACTAGTAAAGTGTGAAATAAGATCGATAATGAAAGCACATGTATCTTTCCGAGTGGCAATCGGTAAGTGAAGGTCTGTGGGTAGTAAACCTACAGAAGGTGAAGAAGTAATGGTTGTAGAGGGACACTTTTGTCGATGATATTCTTGTAAAAGACAAAACACCTTGTCTTTCACAATAGTGATGTTAGTATAACAATAGTGATGTTAGTATCATCTGTGTCACAAGACTCTATTGGCATTGATAAAGGAATATTCTCTACAGGTGGATCAATGCTATCAAAGAAGGTTTGATTCTAAAAAAATGTAACATTTGTAGACACAATGTACTTTCTAGCGGTAAAGATGAAACATCAATACCCTCGTTGAGTACGAGAGTATCTAACAAAGACAACGAATAGATTGTAGAGCTAGTTTATTCAAATTTGGAGTTAAATCTTGGACAAAGGCAACACGACTAAATACTCGTAGAGTAAGAAGAAAAAGGTTTCTATCAGGATATAACAGTTAAAGAAGAATTTCCTTCCCAAGTGGCGTAGATGGCATATGATTTATTCAATAGAAGGCTGTGAGAACTGCATCTAATCACAAATACTTGAGAACATGTATGTTAAACATAATAGAGCGCGTTATATCAAGAATATGTCGATGTTTATGCTCAACAATCCTATTCTGTTGATATGAATATGGACAAGAAGTCTTGATGTATAACACCTAGAGAATCACAATAACTTAGATGGTTTATTTGAGTGAATTCCAAAGTATTGTCGATGTGAAGAATTTTGAGACAAATAGAGTTTTGATTTATTATTTCTGCAAAAAATTTGTTAACAATATCAAAAATACTGATTTATAAATAAATCCAAGAGACTCAAGAAAAATCATTAATAAATACTATTAGTGTTATTAATTCTATAGTTTATATAGCTTAGCGGGTTACTGGATATCCGTTTAGGAATATCCATTTAAGGGTATTCTTTAGACCTCTATAAATATGTAATGCTCTCTCTCTAATTGAATAATCTCTCTTTCTTTTCCACACAAAACTCTACATGGTATCCAGAGCTTAGGTTACAACACACCAAAAAAAAACCATAAATCTACAGTACAGCTGGTCGGTAATCTCCCTGTCGTCGGCAGACTCGTCGGTCATCTACCCCTGCCACTACCACAAACGACTTCCCCACCCTCCGACGCCCCCTCCTTGACCCTCTTTCACTTGAAGTAGTCGCCGGCAAACCTACACCAGCCCTGTCTTCCCGCCACCGCTGGCCGTCCTGCACACATAGGCCACAGCAACTTCGGCCTCTGCCACAGGAAGCCTCCTCCGACTTAGGCGAGCCTTCCTCCACCCCTCTGGACCTCCTTCCGTCGCCGGCGAGCCTGTTCTGGCCTTCCACGTCCGATGTCGGCCGTCTGCCTCCTCTGTACCGGCCAGTCCAGCTCTTCCAGGGGTCGTCGGCGTCGTTTCTTTTGTCGGTGATGCCCTAACGTCCTTCCTCCATGTGTGTAAGGGCAGTCCTGTCCTTCTCGTCTCGTCGTTTGCAACATATGGCCATGATCTAGGCCTCTACAACACCTCCAGTCGTAGTTGTGGGTGGATACGTCACATCCAATCCGTTTGGTGAGCAGTCTGGTTCACTCTTGGTTATTTTCAGCAATTATTTGGATTGTGCCTCCCGTCGTTTGGTCCATATGGCATCCCGTGATATGTTTGTGAAGGTTCTGAGTGCTACCCTAGAGAAATTGTCAGGTCCCAATTATATTTCTTGATCCTAGAGTTTTGAGACCTTCTGTTTGGCTCATAAAAAATTAAAACATCTTACTCATTCACCTCCAGATGAGAAGTCTGATGCTTATGATGATTGGTTGGCTGATGATGCGGTGGTTATTATTGGGATGACAAATAGTATAGAACCTGCAGTTGCACGAGGTGGTCTGTCTCTAAGGCTAACCAAGAACATTCGGGACAGTCTCTGTCTGACATATAGGCATGGAAAGAATATATCTCAGGTCTGTGAGATATATGAGCAATTGTTCACCTTGAGAGAGAGGGATCAATCAGTTCATGACTTATTTACTACCTTACATGTCCTTTTTGAGGAGTTAGAGATTCATCAGCTCTTGACTGCTGATCTTACTCGTCTACGTCGGTATCGGGATGAGTTGGCAGTTGCAGTTTTCCTCACTGCTCTAAATCCTGACCTCAATTCACAAGTTAAAGGTCAAGTGTTAGCAGCTGATACGCTTCCAGATCTTCGCACGACATTTGGCAAGGTTCTGTGGATCTTTACAGTGACATCCTACAGTACCTGAGCCTTCTGTTATAGCGTCACTAGGGGACGTGGTCGTGGTGGCTCTCGAGGTGGTCGTGGTCGTTTTAATGGTCGTGGTTGTCCGAAGTGTACTCACTGTGGCAGGACGAGACATCGCATTGAGAAGTGTTGCGATCTACATGGACGGCCACCTCTTTCGTCATCTGCACATGTCACCATCGAGTCGACTCCAGCCACTTCCACCAATGAGGAGCAGACAGTTACCATTTCTCAGGCTAATTATGACCGGTTCCTACAGCTACAGGCCACTGATTCTACTGCTACAGCCTCTTACTCCGCTTCCACAGGTACTAGTGCTCTCCTAGCTTCCAAGAATCCATCTTGGATAATAGATTCTGGTGCCTCATTCCATAAGTCAGGTACAAAAATCCTTTTTACCCGTCTTTCTCAATTATCTTATATTAAGTCTGTGGCTATTGTTGATGGTAGGTCGTATTCTGTGTTTGGCAAAAGGGTGGTGCAAGTCTCTTCCCAGATTTCTCTTGATAGAGTCTTATACATAACTGATTTCCCTATAAATTTGCTTTCCATTAGTGTCATTACTAAACAATTGTGCTGTTGTGTAACATTTTCCTCTTTTCACTACACTTTTCAGGATTTACGAACGGGGAAGAGGATTGGTTTGGGCCGTGAGCGTGGAAATGACGTGTACCTCCTGGTCAATGATGAGATACCTTAAGGGTTAGCCTCTATTGCATCCACCCAAGAGTCGTCTTCTCTTTGGCACTACCGGTTGGGTCATCCTTCTCACAGGAAACTTCAACAAGCTTTACCATGAGTAACAGTTCTTTAGTTTGAGTGTGAGTCATGTCAGTTGGGAAAGCACCATCGTGCTTCTCTCAGGCATATACGTCTTACGTCTAGTTCTGCATTGTTTGAGTTAATTCATTGTGATATCTGGGGTCCTTCCAGAGTCCCGTCTGTGTCTGATCATAGGTATTACATTACTTTTATTGATGACTTCTATAGGGTGTCTTGGGTATATCTTTTAAAGGACAGGAGTCATTTTTTTGATGTACTCAAAACTTTCATTTCTGAAATAAAGAATCAGTTTGGTGTTATTCGAAAATGTTTGCAAACTGATGATGCATTGGAATTTGTGCAATCCAAAGTTGAATCATATTATGCATCCCTTGGTATTTTACATCAAACCACGTGTCTTCATACATCCCAACAGAATGGGGTAGCAGAAAGGAAACACAAACATATCTTAGATGTCACTCGTACACTCATGTTTCATATGAAAGTCCTAAAACATTTGTGGTCTGATGCTGTTCTCACTGCCACGTATTTTATCAATAGGATGCTTTTTACTCCTCTGGGCAGTGAGATTCCTCTTCGGCATCTTCACAAGGATGTCCCCTTGTTTTCTTTACCTCTTCGGGTGTTTGGTTGTGTTGCTTTTGTTCAGGATCTTTCCCCTAGACTGGATAAATTGTCTCCAAGGACTATTAAGTGTGTCTTTGTGGGTTACTCAAGAACTCAACGGGATTATCGTTGTTTCCATCCATCCTCGGGTAGGTATTTTGTGTCAACTGATGTCACCTTCTTTGAATCTTTAGCATACTATGGTGATTCTTGTGTTGAAGGGGAGCCAGTTGTTAAGTCTGTCTCTATACCAACTATTGTTCCTTTGGTTCCCACATCACCTCCCCCACCCTCGAAGGTATATCAGCGCCGCCAGAGACAACCAGCTCCACCAACGGCAGAGCCATCTTCATCTTCTGATGCAGATTCATCCCCAAGTGACCTTCATTTGCCAATTACATTAAGTAAAGGTAGTCGCTCCTCTACAGATCATCCCATATCCAGTTTTGTTACCTATTATTCTTTACATCTACAATTCTGTGTCTTTGCTTTGTCTCTTTGTACTGAGTCTATTCCCAGGAACCATCAGGAAGCACTTTTACTTCCATATTGGAAGACAGCAATGGATGAAGAGGTGGCTGCGTTGGCAGCCCGTGACACTTGGGAATTAGTAACCCAACCTGTGGGAGTTCACATAGTCACCTGTCGCTGGGTCTACACTATCAAATACAAAGCAGATGGCACGGTAGACAAATACAAAGTAAGACTGGTTGCTAGAGGGTTCACACAGACTTATGGCGTTGACTAGGATCAGACCTTCTCCCCTGTTGCTTGCCTCAACTCTATCAGGATTGTTCTCTCTGTGGCAATCAACCATTCCTAGGAGTTATGTCAACTTGACGTCAAAAATGCCTTCTTATATGGTGATCTTACAGAGATTGTCCTTATGGAGCAACCTCTAGAGTATATTGTTCAGAGAGAGAACAAAGTCTGCAAACTCAAAAAGGCAATTTATGGCCTTAAGTAGAGTTCTAAGGCATGGTTTGAGAAATTCTGTCAAGTAATACTGAAGGTTGCATTCAAAGAATGTGTTGTGGATCATTCAGTTTTCTACAGGAGATCTGAGCAGGGGTGTGTACTCTTGGTGGTCTATGTAGATGACATCTTGGTGACTGGTAGTGATTATGAAGGCATCAAAGAGATGAATAGTTTCCTAGTTACTCACTTTGCTATCAAGGATCTAGGGAAACTAAGGTATTTCCTTGACATTGAATTTGCATATGCAAAGGAAAAAATGATGCTGTCTTAGAGGAAGTATGTTTTCGATCTTCTCCAGGAAACAGGACAGTTAGGGTGCAAACCAAAGAATACACCTATTGAGCAGTTACCACCACTATGGGATATTGATTCTGAGCTGCTGGATGATTCAAGGCAGTATAAGAGATTCATTGGTAAGCTTATCTACCTTACAGTTACTCGATCAGATATTTCTTATGCAGTTAGCTTGCTAAGTCAGTTTATGCATGAGCCGAGGAAAGTACATTGGACAGGAGCTTTACGAGTCCTTTCTTATGTAAAGGGCTCTTCAGACAGAGGTCTCATCTATAAAAAGAATGGTCATATTAATGTTGTGGCATACTCAGATTCAGGCTATGCAGAAGATCATGGAAATAGGAAGTCCACCTTCGGTTTTTGTACCTATGTGGAAGGCAATCTTGTTACATGGAGGAGCAAGAAGCAGAATGTGGTGTCACATTCTAGTACTGAGGCTGAGTACAGAGCTATTGCTCAGACTGCATGCGAGATGGTGTGGGTTAGATTTCTTCTCTTTGGGATCGGTTTAACACCTGATGCCCCAATGTCAATGTTCTGTAACAATCAAGCAGCCATTTTCATTGCTAACAATCCCACATTCCATGAGAGAACCAAACATATTAAGATCGACTGCCACTATGTTCGAGATATGGTGTTGAAGGGGTTGATCTTCACCCCACATACTCATTCTTATGAGCAGCTTGTTGATATATTTACTAAGAGTTTGAGTAGTGGGTCATTTATGTCTTTGTGTACCAAACTAGGCTTATTTGATGTTCCTTCGCAGATCTAATGTCAGATAACTAGGATATACGTAAATAAAGGTCAAAGCTACCTATCATGTGAGAAGATGCTCCTGAATCAATAATCCATGAACTGTTCCTAGAGACTAACAAATCAGAGGTATTTGAGGTGAAAGTAGTAGTATATGATGTTATTGTAGGGGAGGACTGGCACTCTTAGAATTGGAGGAATCGAGCGTATTCATCCTATGAGAGTGTCACCAAATGCATACTCGTAGTAGGAGTAACTATAGGTGAAGTATTCTATATCTCAATGGAAATCTATGTCCAATCTGGTTTTTTAAACTTCTCTCAGTAATGATTTGATCAATGATTTGTACGACCACAGTACTTGTATGGTGTGCAACCTCTGCCATCCATACGTCCATGAGCTCTTTTCCGACCAGAGTTGCGATCAAAATTATGACCACGACTCCGAGTAGTAGTCATAGCAAAGTGATAATAAGAAGTAATAGAGGTGTCAGTAGAAATACGAACTCGAGAGAAGGTAGTCTCCAAGTTAAGAGTAGAGTCTACACCAAGGATTTGGCTTCAATTCTGAAAGTTATGCGGTCCACAAAATTACAGTGTAATATGCTTGATTTTGTGATATACAACATGAAATGTCTCAAAATTTTGTGTCCACAATAAATAATTCTTTACATCAAGTTTTTGGGAGGTCTTATTGAGGTCTTTAATAAGAGATTTTTTTGAAACCATACTGATTTTGAAGAGATAAAGTGTGAATAATGTTGTCTAGGTCCAAAGTAGTAAAAAAATACCCTCAAATATATAGTAAAGGGGTCCAAAAACCTCTAGAAGGTAGTAGATCAGGTGGACAGCCTGTTTCATGGAATGTATAGTAGTAGGATCTACCAACTAGGTTGTCGATGCTAGAGTGGGCCTAATGGACCCTACAACCTGTCTGAGGTGGTCGGAGTGGCCTAAAGAGGATGCTAGTGGTTGTGGAGACTTGCACCAACGGAGGAAGGGCCTGATGGCCCTAAAGACAATAGAGGAGGGGTGTGTTGGACCAAACGATGGCGGCAGAGGGGCTTGAAGGCCTTGGTGGTGGCAAAAAAGGGGCCTGACAGCCTTGGCGATGCCAACAAAAAGGCCAGGAAGGCCTGTGATGGGAGAAGGGTCTGTGGACCCTGACAGTGGTGGGAAAGGCTATGAAGAGGTTGATTGGCGTCAAAGAGGCGGTCGAAGGAGCTGGTCAGTGTTGGAAAAGCTACTGAAGAAGATCGACGGCTAAGGAACCCTAAGGTTTTCTTCAATACTCTAGTATCATGTGAAATGGAAGGGAAAGAAGAAAAAAACTATTGTCTAGGGTTACATGTTACATATTTATAGGGTTGGATGTAAATGGATATTCAATTATCCTAATACAAAATAGTCTATATAACCTTTTAACAATATTTAACTCCTAACAGTTTCATTAGCAAAAACCAACTGTTATGGTGTAGTTGGCTAAGAAGAGTGGAACTCACACTTCTCTCCAGGTTCGAATCTCATGGACAACAGGGAGGAAAAAATATATATTTACTGATTTCAAAAAAAAACGGTTTCATTAAGCAAAGATGAATAAATAATGTAATAGAGTGTTTTATATCTTTATTTTTTAGATAGTTGATTTCTATTGGCTACTTATGTGGAGATGACAGAACAATGTAACACTGATATTGACTGCCAGCATAAGAAAGTTGTTTCAAACACAAGACACTATCTAAAACGCATCAAAATATTATTTTGTTTCGATTTTCTTCTTTATCTTGTATCTTGACTGTTAAATTATGTTTTAATTTCTACTGCAGGAAAACACTGTTTGGTGGTGCTCGTCCAAGGGAACTGGTTTGTTTTCTTACTCCTGTAGACTAAACCGTAAAGCAATAAAATTGCCTTAATTAACTATTTAGTATTTACTTATATGAACATCTGCCTAACCTCTATGGTTTATTCTCTTGCAATTGCGATGCAGGTTCTGAAGGAGCGTGGTTTTGACAATCCCCCAAATAGTCTTGACCAACCTCTATCAGACAACAGGTAATTGTTGCCTTCATATTGTGAACTATGTTAACAAGGCTGTTCTTATTGACTAAGGGATCTAAGATAAACTTCGTAGACATAACCATCTCCTGCAAAACAGTATTCCTGTTTTTTTAAGGTGTCATCTGTTTTTATAGAAATAGAAACTTATTTTGTTGCTTGTTTGTTCTGACAAAAGTTGACCTAATATATGTGGAAGGGCTAAGCATGACTCCTCAAAGATGGATGTAAAGCCAGAGATTGTGGCCTCACCCAACCGCCATGGTGAAAGGACCGAGAGTTATTCCCCTGAGCATAGGGTTGCAAGGGATATTGAGAGGAAAGATCACCAAACAGATAGAGACAAGGTGGACTCCCAGAGGACTCCTCGGAAAAATGATAACCGAAGGAATGACAAGCTGCTGGAACGACGACCTGAGCCTGACAGCTGGCGCAAGCCTGTTGAACAAGCAAAGTCTGAGATCCCCAGTCCATGCCATGGGAAAACAGCTTCTGCACTAGAACTAACCCAGGTATTTTCAAGGTCTGCTTCTGAAACCAGGATTGACAGTCGCCTGAATAAGCAAAGCAGTATTCCTAGCCGAAATCAGGTGCCATTTTCCAGGCTGCTGGATAGCCGGGAGCTTCACTCAGGGCCCAATCCAAGAAAGATAAATGGGTATTGACATGATCTCAGTCTGAAAGGTGGTGATTGGACCGTTCTGGCTAGAAGTTTGTGGTGGAAAGAAATACCCCTCTTTACTACCATTGCCAGCATAGCTTCTCTTTCAAATTCAGATCATTGTTGTGCATTTGGTAATTTGGTTGCTCCGACAGGAGTTGTAACCTGGACACCAGACAGGAGATTTGTTGAGTTGCTGTTTAAATTTTACTTTCACAAATGATAAAAAAAAAGAGTACCTGTCTTATTTTCTGGTGTTTCTCTTTAGATTCTAATAAAAGATGGAGATCTCTTAAAATAATGAAAAATTATTATGTGGATTAGTCTAATTGTATTCT
>JAMKQA010002195.1:0-57320 GCA_024699735.1 Posidonia australis | reverse complement strand
TTGTATGTGGCAGAGATTGTGAGATTGCATGGTGTCCCAGTGTCTATTGTGTCTGACAGAGACACGAGGTTTACATCGAGATTCTGGGGAGCTCTGTAGGAGGCTTTTGGCACAGTGTTGAATTTTAGCACTGCTTTCCACCCCCAGACAGATGGCCATATAAAGAGGACCATCTAGACACTAGAGGACATGCTGAGGTCCTGCGTCTTGGACTTTGGTGGTAGTTGGGAGGATCATTTACCTCTGATTGAGTTTGCAGATAATAATAGTTACCACGCCAGTATTGGTATGGCACCATATGAGGCATTGTATGGCAGACCCTGCAGGACACCCACTTGCTGGAGTGAGGTGGGTGAGAGACAATTAGTTGGGCCCGAGATCGTACAGTAGTACGAGGGCAAGGTGGATCTGATCTGGAAGAGGTTGTTGTCTGCCTAGAGTCGGCAGAAGAGCTATGCTGATAGGAGGCGGAGACCTCTGGAATTTGAGGTAGGAGACTTCGTTTTCCTAAGGGTGTCACCAACAAAGGGCGTAATGCGGTTCGGTAGGAGAGGCAAGTTGAGCCCTAGATATATCGGACCGTATCAGATTACCAAGAGGGTTCGTGAGGTGGCTTACAGACTAGATCTGCCTCCAATTTTGGCGGGTGTGCACAACACCTTCTATGTGTCTATGTTGAGGAAGTGTTTGGCCGATGCGTCCCAGGTGATACCAATGCAGCCAGAGGAGCTGCGGGAGGACTTGACTATGGTTAACAATGCAGTTCAGATACTGGACAGGAAAGAGCAAGTTCTCAGGAATAAAGTGATTCCATTGGTGTTAGTTCAGTGGCAACACCATGGTATAGAGGAGGCTACCTGGGAACGCGAGATGGACATCCAAAGACAGTACCCCTACTTGTTTTGTTAGAGCTGAATTTCGAGGACGAAATTCTTTTAAGGGGGGTAGGATGTGACATTTGGGCTTGATTATCCATTTTTTTTATTGTAAACCATGTAATTATTTGCAATATTGTATAAATGGTTTATTAATGGATAATCTGTTGTTTCTTGGTTGTGCGAGATTGTGGCTGGCTTTCTGTGCATCTGCCTGTGGTTTAGGATCCATGTGGAGTCTTATTTGAGGATGCAAAATTGCCTCGGTTTGCGTGCCATTCTTTCCTCTTTTCTTTTCTTCCTTTTTCTCCTTCTTTTTCTCTCACAAGCCAGGCCCTTCCACCCATTCTTCGTCTTCTTCTTTCTCTTCTTCCACCCGTGCCACCAGCGACGAAGGCTCGTGCCTCCCCATCTCATCCGACGGGATGGGTGGCCGGTGCCAAGCGAGCGGTGGCGGAAATAAAGAGAGGGAGGCAGGAGTGGGTAGAGGGAGAGCGTGGCGAGAAAGGAAAGGAAGAGAAGAAAGGGAACAGAGGTGTGCGAGCTGGGAGGAGGTGGTGCGAGCTACTGGTGGGGTTCCACTGGCAGAGGAGGTTCACCAGAGTTTGTCAAGGCTTGTCGAGTGTGGTAAGGGTCGCCAGAGGCCTGAGTCAGGTACGCGATCCTTTCCCCTCCTTCCGTTTAGCGTTTTGTCAACAGTAGGTTAATTGCGTGAAAATCAAGATAATGCATGGAAAATTGTAGAAAAATCATGGAAAGTGATGTATAGCATGAGAATGTAGAGATCATGCGGTTAGGATTGATGTTTGTGGGGGAAATGTGATTTTGGGGTTAAAGGCTACAATAGCCATTCTTGAGCCCCTTTCCCTTTTGATTTTCGTTTAAACTGTGTGGTTGATGGAATCATGAATGGTTTGAGGGGTTTTGAAGTAGACTCAAGGGTCTACACCCTATGATTTTATGGAAATTTATGAGACATGTTTGGGGGGTCCGATCGGGACTCCCACTTGGGGCGACTTTTCGCTGCGTGAATGGGGGTGTGCCCTGTCTGCGAGGAATTCGGTATACCGAAAAAATTCGGTATGCGGAAATCCTAGCAGATTAAGCCAGGACCTAGGGTTCGGTAGACCGAAATTTCACGGTCGACCGAAACAGGGGGTTTCGGCATATCGAAACAGGAAATTTCGGTATTCCGAATTGAAAATTCGGTATGCCGTTTTTGCCCTGAACCTGGGATGTTAGAATGTGAATTTTGATGAATGTTAGGTGGTTTTAATGGTATGGTGGATTTATGTGAATGATGTTTGCCTTGTGTAACAACATGGAAGCATGTGGAACCCCAAACAAATAGATTTGGGTGTGGTTTTGGGTATTGACCCTATAAACTAATGAAAAAGATGATTTTGTGTGGTTTTGGGCATAAGTCCCAATTTATGGTTTTAAATGTGGTTTTAATGGCTTGAGTTAGGACCTGACTGGAGGGTCAAGTGTTGCAAGGAAACAGAGTCCTGCAACAAAAAGAATGAAATGAAAAATGGTTTTGAAATGGAACACTGATAATGTGCTTGTCGAGCTCATAGCGGTGTAGGCTGAGCCTGGGTTTTCATACCTAGTTGTTCGGGTCACTGACGATGTAGGCTGAGCCTAGGTCGTTGGACCTAATTGTTCGCGTTACCGAGCTCGTAGCGGTGTAGGCTGAGCCTGGGCTTTTGAGCCTAGTTGTTCGGGTCACCGACAGTGTAGGCTGAGCCTGGGTCATTGGACCTAGTTGTTCGGGTCACCGACTAGGGCATCAGACAAAGACGTATCCCCGTGCACTTATGAAAATGAAATTGAGACTGGATGGTCGGGGCGGTGACATCCCGCACGGGGAATTTCATCGCGGCAATGCAGGAATGTAGGGGAAGGATGTCCTCGCCTACTGCTTGTGTGCCTGGTTACCCCTGATCAAGGTAACAACAATAAAGAAAAGTGGAAATGAATAAAGAAAGTGAAATGTGATTTGGTCTGGATTGGACTGATGAAATAGTCCTAAAATCCTGAAAAGAAATGATAATGTTTTAATCAGTTGCCAGCCAATGTTTATGATTTGATTTTGAGTCCAATAGAGCATTGTGTTTTAGGTTGGATCTGATTAGAAATGTGAATTTGAGAGTGTGTTTTGGGAAGAAATCCTAAATATTAGAAATGGAAATGTTTTGGAAAATGAATTCCAAAAGTTTTTAAAAGGAATGTTTTGAAAGAAAATGTGATCTTGGAACAAATTTCCAAGATGTTTGAGAAGAGAAAAGAGATATGGCTTTTGCAAAAGTATATGGTTTTGGGATTGAATTCACAAGAGATCTCCAGTGAAAAGGAAAAATGATTTTCAAAAAAAAAACAAAGGGTTGTGAAAGGTGATAAGAATGAATTTTATGGTTTTGCTGAGTTTTTGTGGTTGTGTGTTTTGGGGCGCGTACTGGGTGACTTAGATGTCACTCACGCGTGCTTTTTGGTTTTCAAGTTCAGACCGAGTGCAGCCGGGTTCCGGTGCAGGAGTTGGAGCTTCTAGCCACACATTGTGATCCTGAAGGTGAGCCTTAATTACAGTTATTTGATGTTTCTGTAATTAGTGTAATTATGCTTGATACTGTGTTTTGGTAGCGTGCCCGGGATCGGGGCGTTACACCGACGAAGAGTAGTGAGACCTCTTAGTGGTCAAGGACAGGCCGTAGGCTGTGGTTGCCGAGTTTGTCCGAGGAGTGAGCATCGTGACTGTGTGTTGTTGTAGTACTGTAGAGCTAAGAAATGATAAACCTGGACTTCGCTCAGTGCAAGTGTTGGTCGGGCCTGGAGTTAGAGTCCCCAGATATTCAAGCACTCAGGGACATCGTGAGGACGCACTCCATGCTTTACTAGAGAGGTACCTTACTTTGAGACTGCGATCATGACTGTTGAACTCCTGCACGGAGTGGTTCACCACGGTACTACAGTGTAGATGGGGATGGAGCCTTGCCAACTGCTTGTGGCCAGGTTGGTTAACTATGGCTAGGGTGATAAAACCAATTTTGCTGAGACTGTGTGGTTTGAGCTAGGATCGAGTTGTACTTTGACATGTAGCTTTTAGCCGATTCTAGCTGAGTTGAGACTTAAATTTTGAGTTAGTTTCTAGTCGTGATTTTATTGTGGCTTGAGATATGAATTTAACTGTGTTTTGGTTGGACTCTAATTAAGGAGATTTGCCTCTTAAGAATGCATTAGAAGGATTTGCAAAGATGCATGGAATTTCAAATAAAAGAAAGAAATGTTTTGAAAAGGACATGATTTGTAATTGGATTTCTGATTATTTTTGTAGTTGGCTTTTCAGTTTGTACCTCTTATAGTTTTAGGGGTTTTCCATCGATTTTGGTTTTTAGGACACGTGCTGAGTGACATTAACGTCACTCACACGTGTTTTATCTATTTTTGTTTCAAGTGCATAGTTGGAGGTGTAGTCTTAGTCTGGTGCACTTCTCGGAGTCACTTAGCCTCACCAAGGTCTGAGGAGGAAAATTTTAATTATTTGCCTTTTATTTTCAGAATTAATTATTTAATTAGGTAGTTTCTGTACTATTATGTAATGCCAGGGTATTACAATAGTGGTTATATTCCACAACATTTCTCCTCTCAAGCTTGGTCTATAATGCAACAACAGTAACATTGACATCAAGAAGTTAGTTAGAGTTCTTCTCAATGGCAACAACACCTACAACAAAAGCAATAGCATCAAAAGACCAATTCAAGTCAAATGTGAAGCATAGATCAGTGGCTTGGGTTATGGGTTGTCAAATTATGCAGCAGCAGCAGCTTGATTATGTCTCTTTTGTAATCAAAACATTGATCAGTTAGCTAATGGTCTTTTTTGAGATCAAAATAATGATCAATAGATGCTATTATTTTTGAGATTAAAATAATGTTCTAAAGATAGTCTAATGGTCTTTCTGTATAGATAGTCTTTCTATTTAGCTAATAGTCTTTTGTATAGCTAATGGTCTTTTCGTGTAGTTAGTCTTTCTTTTAGTAGCTATTGTTATTTCTATGATCAAAACAATGATCTAAAGATATTGGAATTGAACTTTAAACAAGTGATGACTTTTCTATGATAATCCTGACGAGTTTGTTTTGATCTCAAAAAGATCAAAACAATGATCCAGAGATACTATTATTTCTGCTCACCTACTGGTCTTTCTTTTTGAGTCTTTCTGTTTAGCTCTATATAAATAAAACATTATTGCAATTGAAATACATTGATACACAATACACTGAAGATAGAAAAAGGACACTGTTATTCCATTGATTGTCATTTAAACTAATTACAAGAAATTGAATACTTGAAGATACACAACACACTTCAAGTGCACGTCATTACAATTGAAATATAAAGAAGATGAACAAAAACTGCAAGTAAACAGAACTTTTTTACTTCGGCAACACATATCTTTGCTTCATCACAATGTTCTTTAATTAAAGCTAGTTTCATTAAGATCAACTCATCCATCATAGTATTGTTGAAAGTTTCTTCACCTTCCATTCATCGGAAGAAGTCACATGTCAAAGATATATCATGCAATATGAAGAATGACTAATTGAGAAATTTTGTCAAACACATTATAAGCAAACCCATCTCCTACTTACTCTCCATCTTGGACACCTCCAAAACCTCTTGCTTTTTGGACCTTCCTAGGAAGACTTGTATAGCTGACATGGCCTGTTGCAAAGGCATCTTGGTGGTTGGACATTGTGTACCCGCACGGAAGATAAATCCATTCTTGTGCATATGGACACTGAAGAGGAAGAAAAGGAAGAAGAGGAGGAATACGAGGAAGATGAGAAAAGAGAAGATGAAGTTGGCTACCAAAGAGGAAGAAGAGAATCTTTATTGGTGGTCACGGGAGAGAAAGAGGAACAGGAGAAGATGACAAAGGAAAAGATAAGGAGGAGAAGATGAAAAAAGAGAACATGAGTTGGATGTATACCTGTCAAATGGATCGTGTCGTGTACCTATCGTGTCGTGTATAAACATGTATACTATTCATATATGTTAAACCCAAACACGACTCATTTAATTATCGTGTACCTAATACTAAACGCAAACACGAATTGTCTATTAACGTGTATACACAACATAACCGGTTAAGTGCACATTTAAGTAAATCGTGTCGTTTTGACATGATAACGATCTGATTGACACGAGTACATGTTTATTACACGGTTACACGTTTAATACAAGATTACACATTTAGTATACATTTAACATTTACATGTTTTGTATACATAGAAAAATCAAAGACAAATCAATAAATCATGAAACTAATCATTCAACAATATTTTACAACTTCCATTGTTCCTATGTTAATATCATAAGTCTACAATATATCATAAACATCCACTATTCAAAACAATGAAAGTTATAATCTATATACATGATTAGGTAACGTGTACTTATCAGATTTTTTATCTTAGACATGAAAATGACCCAGTTAATAATCATATCTACCAGATAGACACGATAAGTACACGAGACATTATAAGGATAAACTCAAATACAGTTATATCATATCGTGTTCGTGTCGTGTAAGAAAATGACAAGTCTAGTTGGATGGTTTTTATGTAAAATTCATAGGGACAGTAAAGTAATTTCAGGATAAACGAATGTAAGATCTTAACATCGTTTGAATTTAAACTAACTAGAGTGCATGTAGGTAAGACTTTTGAGTCATTAAATGTATACAAGAAATTTTCAATGTAAAGAGAATATTGACAATAATACGACTTTTAATGAGAATATTTGGATAAAAAATCTACCTTTTTTTTGTTGAGAATAAATTTTTTCAACAATGTGAATGTTCTGAAGTTCAGATGCTAACAGAAATCACAACCAAAATTATTGAATGTCAAATCAGTTCACCCTTAATTTTTTTATAGCACATGGCTTTAAAGTTTAAACAGCTCAAACAATAAAAACAAGAAGATAAAAGGCACTAACACGTGACTATTTGAGTTTTTTTTTCAAATGACTATTTCAGATATTAGAGAGCTTCAAGTGGTCATAAGATGGAAACTATTTGACATTGCCCCGCTTAATGAAGCATGACTGTTGTGGTACTAATTGACATCACAACCATTATCATCCATATAGTTTTGGAAAATTTATATTTGATTACTAATAATACAATAATTTTGAACACTCGTAAACTTCTCCGACTATATTTTTCGTAATACAAATTATAGAACCACAACATGACCAACTCAACTACTTAAGTGGTTTGCCATAAATGATATATTAGTACACATAAAAATCTTTCCCATGATGACAATAACCATGTCTTAATATGTGAGGTCGTCAACATGAATCACTCCAACAACAATACATGAAATATTTCCAAAGCTATTATAGAGGAATAGAGAAGGAATAATATAGGTAACAGAATTTATTATGACCAATACTATATAAATTGACAAAAATCAAGCTAAAGATATTCCTTCATGATTAAATTAGACAGACAAACGTGAAAGAAAAGAATAGCTGCAACTAAAAGACATTTGCTCACGATATCATAAGACGGCAAATTTTCCAGAAGAAGCGTCATGAGAAGCAAAAAACTCAACAGAAGACCAAAGACTCTACGTCTAGCTGGACTTCATTTCAGAAACAAAGTCGTAAACCTTA
The DNA here is from genome assembly GCA_024699735.1 of Posidonia australis. NCBI lineage: Eukaryota > Viridiplantae > Streptophyta > Magnoliopsida > Alismatales > Posidoniaceae > Posidonia > Posidonia australis. The sequence continues at coordinate 49,757 of JAMKQA010002195.1, read as the reverse complement.
TCTACAGAATTCCAAATAAAAACAAAGCAAATAGATTTCATTGTAAATCAAGTCTTATAATATTTGTCAAGATCTTAGAAAAAGGTCTGCTCCGCTGCTACTTGTACTGAACGAATCCCCGCTTATTTTTACGTACATTGGATGTTTTTAGGTGACATGGGACAAAATAAAATAGCACGCATTAACTACAGATGATTACAGATATTATTTCATGATGAAAGATGCTTACACAGAATTTTAAGAAGAGACCTAAAAGTTAAAACAGGAATTGTCCGGCAAGTTACCTCTTTCAACTTGATAACAAAGCGTGTCAAAGAAACCAACTGGGTGACAATATAACTGAAAAGGAAACGAGTAAGCTGATGATAACTATTCCCTTTTAGTGGTCAATATCTCTAAATTTAGAGCATGACAAATATGCAATTACAGTAAATCAGTCTTGATTAGTTGCTGTAAATAATTGTAAATCTTTCCAGTTTTGCTTGATCTGTGATAAATGAGTCATCCTTCCAAGAAAGACAATTCCATACTTTTACAGCAATCCTGTCTTATTGTTTATCTCTTTATCTTTCTTTCATTTGATCAATATGGTATCAAAGCCATAGGTAAATGGTCTAAGCTATTATCTTCCATCAAAATCCTTGTTCGTGGAAAATCCCTATTGAAGTTGTGTTTCATTCCCAACATCTCAAAGACATCCAGAGTTTTTAATAGTGTAGTTGGTTTTCATCACCAACTATTTGTGTTTATTTTTTCTGTGATCATGTGTTCCTGTCACCACCTACTTGTGTGGCTCGTCCTTTTATTTCTTGACTTTGCAGCTATTTTCTTTTTTGCAAAGCAAAAGGAGGGTAAGCCCTCAAGTGTGATTGTATAATCAAAATCATGTACAAGTTAGACACAAGTACATGGCAACATCAAACAGACCCCCAAAGCTCCAGCAAAATGAAAGTGCACTCCACAAACACAGACCGGCCCAAAGAACACAGCCCACAACCCATAGCCCGGTCCAACCAAAACTAAGTCCAAATATAGTGGAAATTAGGCGCAGAGATCGCAAGCTTCAGAATGCTCGCAAGATGGGACCACAGGACACCCGACGGTCTGATCTGGAATGATTCATCAAAAAAACGGCTGTTCCACTAGACCCAAAGGTAGTAGACAGTAGCAGCCACTTTTTGGAGTTTAGTCTTACGTTGATTAACCGACGAGAGCATGCAACCCATTAGGAGAGAGGCCAGATTGGTGGCCTCCGGGAGGGAGAAAGACACCTTCGTTGCATGCAAAATAGAAGGGGCAGTCGAAGAAAAGATGTGGCTGATCCTCGTACCCGCACTTACACAGCACACACCTGCAAACAATAGCCAACCCAAAACGATGGAGGTGATCCTGAGTCTTAAGCCTTCCCTACATGGCCAGCCAAACAATAAACGCATGCCTCGGAATGTGGCCAGGAAACCAAACAACAGAAGTCCAGGAACATTTGTCGAAGCGATCCCTGATGGCCTCCCAGGCCGAAGCAGAGGAGAACCCACGGTCCTGATTAGGAATCCAGCGATCCGTCGGTTGCTCGATCAGCGTTGTTGCGAGTAGGATCCGAACAGCGAGGATGCTGCGCCAAGCCCAGAAGGACCGACGCGAGGTAGGCACACACCAGATATCAAAGTGGTGCAAGTATTTACAGCGAACCCATCCATCCCAGAGACCATCTGAGGCATTAGCAAGCCGCTAGAACCTCTTAAGCATTGCAACGGTGTTCAGGTCGCGAGCCCTCCGGAAGCCCAACCCACCTTCATCAAGTGGTTTGCAGCGTGCAGTCCAGGAGACCGCAGGCAACCCGCTGTCCTTCCAGAGGAAGTGGAGTGCCACACATTCGAGATCCAGGAGGGTAGAAGCGGGGAGCCTGAAGACCGCCATCCAGTGTAGGGGAATCGCCAAGAGAACCGCCCGGATAAGCACGCACCTGCTAGCATAACTGATGTGGCACCACCCTGCGAGCCGATGACTGAATTTGTCAATCAACGGTCTGCAAATACTCATGGAAAGGCGCTTTGACGTCAGGGGGAGCCCAAGATACGTTGCAGGGAAGGAGCCAAGCGGAACACCAAGGATATCCGGGATACAATCAGAACTCATACGCGAGCCACCAAGGAACACCACGCTCTTTGCGGGATTGATGTAAAGACCAGAGTAGCTGGCAAAATGGTCAAGCACATTGTGAATGTCAGAAGAAGAGCGTGCATCTCCCCGAGCACAGATAAGGAGGTCGTCCGTAAAGAGGATGTGGGAGATAGCCCACTGACCACGTTGCAGGGGAGAGATATCCTGGTTCTGGACAGCGACACGGAGCATACAAGAGAGGCCCTCCATCGTGATGATAAAGAGGTATGGGGCAATCAGGTCCCCCTGGCGCAAGCCATTCGCGTTTACGAATGGTTTGGACAGTCTGCCATTGATATTCACCTGCATGGTTGATTGAAGCATAGATTGGATTAGTCCACACCAGTGGGAGCCAAACCCCATCTGGTGGAGTACCCCAAGGAGGAAAGACCAGTTGAGGGTGTCGAAAGCCTTCCGGAGGTCCAGGAGAGTAGCCATCTTAGGGGAATCTCTGTCGAGGTGGAACCCACTAACGATCTCATGGCCCAATAGGAAGGCGTCTGACAGTGAGCGACCCTTAATAAACGCATGTTGGGCCGGGTCGATGAGGCCATGGAGAAGCGTCTTCAACCGTTGTGCAAGCAGCTGGGAGAGGACGCTGTAGAGGACGTTACACAGGGCAATTGGTCGGAAGTCATTAAGGGAGTCAAGGGTAGCCACCTTGGGAATAAGCTTGAGGGAGGTGTGATTGACAGACCAGAGCAGCTTACCCGATCAGATGAAGTCGTTGATGGCGCTTAGCAGGTCGCACTTGATGATATCCCATGCCGCCTTGAAGAACTGGGTATTGAAGCCATCCAGACCCAGTGCCTTATTCCCACTCATAGACCAAATGGTGGACCTAAGCTCCTTCAGGCTGGCCTTAGAGATCAAAAACACATTATCCTCGTTGGAGATAGAAGACTAGGGCATTTCCGGGAGGGCGGCACACGTAGCCGGTGAAGCCAAGAGATCAGCAAAGAAAGACCGCGCCTCAGCAAGGATCGCCCCAAGCGCAGTAACAAGATGTCCCCCAATCCTTAAACTTCTAACCTCATCCCGGGCGTGCCTGAGAAGAAGAGATCGATGGAAGAAAGCTATGTTACAATCACCAGCCGCCAGCCATTGCACTTTGGATTGTTGGCAAAGAACAAGCTCCTCTTGGGCCAGGACGTCCTGGAGCTTTGCACGTAGAGCATCTTCACGGGGGTCCAAGGGGTAGCCAGCATCAGTGGAGAATCCATCCTCCAGGCGCCAGCATTGGATGTCTTTCAGGTCCTCAGCAAGTTGCTTAGCCAATTTACTTGCGTTCCCAAAAGTCTCTTTGGCCCTACGTGCTAAACAGTGCCGTGTATTCGCAAGCTTGATGCACAAGTGATACATGGGCGTTCCTGACACAGTAGAGCCCCAACCTTCCTTGACAACATCCATGAACTGCGGGTGGGCCACTCAATGGTTATAGAACTTGAAGGAGGGTGGAGGCTTGAGGGCACATTTGGAGATGGTAACATCTAAAGGGCAATGGTCAAAAACCAGACAATCTCCAACGATGGCGGCGGAGCTAGGGAAGGATTCCAGCCATCCCTTCGACACGAAGACCCAATCCAACCTAGAGCAGATAGTGGTTGAGTCTCATCTACCAAACCAAGTAAATCTTCTACCGGTAGTCGGTAGTCGAAAGCTCCAACAGGTCCTCACGGTCAAGGCAATCATTAAACGCGTCCATGGCCAACTGGATCGGAATACCAGGGCCTATGTGATCCTCAGTCTCACGAACACAATTGAAGTCACCCCGAACGATCGCATCATTCAAGTTATTTTCTATGCCTACTTTTATTCTCATGCAGTGGACTTGAATCATCATTGGTTAGCCATCAAGATAGATGAGAAGAACTACTTCTTGTGGTCCTCATATATGAAATTTTTTTTGGAATGACAAGATCTTTTAGGATACACTGATGGTACCACTGTCAAACCTTTTGAAGGAACATCGGTCTAGAAATGGATAGTCAACAATGCAAAGATCAAGGCATGGTAATGAAATCTGTGGAGAATTCTATTATTGTCAATCTCAGTCCTTTAGGTCAACCAAGGAAGTGTGAGACTACCTACAAAGAATCCACAAGCAAAGCAATGAGACTTGACTCTACCAATTAGAACAAGAGATAAGTTCCTTGACACAAGGTTCCCTTTGCGTTCAAGAAATTTATTCAACAATGATGATTCTATAGAATGAAATGGGCATGATAGATGTTGACATTCCTGCAACTGCTCTAGAAACTATTGTGAAATTAAGACAATAATCTTGCTCTCGCCAATTTTTGATGAAAATGCATCCTGAATTTGAGCATATTTGTGCATCTATTCATAATCATAAAGGTAGTTATAACCTTGATAAAATATTTGCTAAGCTTCTCGTAGAAGAGACTCGTTTGAAGTCTTTGTCATCACATGAACCCATCCAAGACAAGGCTCTTGTTGCTAGCACTTACAAAGAGAAAACCCATGATTTTAGCAAGGTTGAATGCTACAATTGCCATGAGATAGGATACATGGTGAATCAATGCAAGAATAGGAAAGGAAATGCTACTACAAAAATATTCTGTTGTTATTGCTAAAAAGACCGTCATTTGGTAGAAACTTGCAGAAGAAGACCATAGAGGCAAGGAGTCCCTAAAGCCTACATTGCAGCTTGTCCAACATCTCCATCACATGTTCCAGTCGCATCTTCTCTTACCTCATTTGATCAAGGTGGGCCACAACACAACTCTAGTCAGTCTACATCTCTTTCTCCAGAACTATTACAGCAAGTAATTCAAGTTCTTCATGCCTCTAGATTTCGTAAAATTGCTATAAAATCTTCATGGGTTGTAGATTTCGGGGCAACACACCATATGACAATAAATTTAAATGCTTTTCACCACACAATTCCATTGGATAAAACTAAAAGCATCATGGTTGCTAATGGATACTATCTTCGAGTAAAGAAAATAGATTCATTAACCACTACCCCTTCCAATTCACCTCCTTTGACCCTTTCTAGGGTTTTGTATAGACATGGAAATCAAACTGAGTCGGTCCGGACCTGGGAAAATATTACGTGGGTCGAGCCGGATCAGGTCCGTCGTGGACCGTGAGCCGTGTCGGGCCTAACGGGTAGGCCCACCAAGGTCCGTGGAGTAGGCTCAATTTGGTCCACAAAAGATCCAGGACCGGGCCAGGTCAGCCCGTCAACAGTAAATTTAAAAAAAAAAAAAAAAAACAACTCCCTTGCCCTCCTCCCCCGCGTCTCCCAACTGTCGAATCCACCTCCTTGGACCCATCCCTCCACATCTCCATGTCCGTCCTCACGTCCGCCTGCGACAACTTCTCCACTGACCTCATCATCGGAGACGGCGGCTTCGGCCTCGTCTACAAGGCCGTTCTCCATGACTCCACCACCGTCGCCGTCAAGAAGCTCTCCCGGGACACCTTCCATGGGTTTCGCGAGTTCGCGGCGGAGATGGAGACCCTCACCAAGATCGTCCACCCCAACCTCGTCAAGATCCTCGGCTTCTGCGTCTCCGACTTTGAGCACCTCCTCGTCTACGAGTTCCTCCCCAACGACAGCCTTGACCAGTGGCTCCACGAGGATAAGCCGCCGCTCGCCTCGCCCACCCGACTCGACATCGTCTGCGGCGTTGCCGCTGGCCTCGCCTTCCTCCACGACGAGTGCAGGGCCTGCATCATACATAGGGACATCAAATCGAGCAACGTTCTGCTGGACTCCGTTTTCGGGGGGAGGATCGCGGATTTTGGGCTGGCGAGGACAGTCGACGGGTCGAGGTCGCACGTGTCAACGCAGGTGGCGGGAACGATGGGGTACATGCCACCGGAGTACCGGAATGGGCTGCTGAAGGCGACGGTGCAGGCGAACGTGTACAGCTTCGGGGTGATGATGTTGGAGGTGGCGACGGGGAGGAGGCCGAATTTGAGGAAGTATGCATAGGGTAGGGGAAGGGCCTAATTTTTAAAATATTTTTTTATTAAAATTTTCCCAACCCGTTGGCCCGTAAACCCGACCCACATGCGGGCCATGGGCCGTGTCGGGTCCATGGTTTGTTGCAGTAGGCTCAGCCTGGTCCGGTCTAGACTAGTCGACGGGCCAGCTCGAGCGGGCCGTAACTTCCATAGGCCTGGTCCGAATTCCATCTCTAGCTTTGTATGTACCAAATTTGCCTACCAATCTAATATCAGTTAGTCAACTTGTTAAGAAACATTGCATAGTCTCATTTTACTTATCTAATTGTCTAATATCAGACGTATAGTCTGGGAAGGTGATTGGGAGAGGCCATAGAAAAGGGAAACTCTTTCTCTTGGATTTCGGCACATCTTCTAACTCTACGTCTTGTTTTCTTGCTCCTTTTTCAAATGAAATAAACTCTGCTAATAAACTTTGGAGGCTCTAACATTGTCGTCTTGGCCATCATCACTCTTCAAATTTGCATTCCTTGTCTTTCTATGGCATGTTGCTAAACAAACTTGATTGCAAGTCAGAAATTAGTAAGATTTGTGAAAAGTGTGCTCTTGCAAAAGTTCATACACTACCTTTTAATTAAAGTATGAATCATGCCTCTTTTGCTTTTGATATTGTTCATTCTGATGTATAGGGACCAACTCATGTTGAGACATTGGTTGGAAAATTTTATTGTGTCCAATTTATCAATGATTGTTCTCAATTCTCTTAGGTGTATTTTTTACATCGAAAATCTGAAGTTATGTAGAACTTTCAATACTTCCATGCAATGGTATCCACCCAATTTTATAAGAAAATCAAGACTTTTTGTACCTACTCAAGGAGAGAATATGTTTCCAAAGAATTTGCAACATATCTTACCACAGAAGGAATTGTCCACCACAGAAGTTATCCTCATCGATCGCAACAAAATGGTGTAACTGAGAGAAGGTACATCTTGAAGACAACTCCTGCACTTCATTTCCATTCAAAGCTACCAAAAGTGTTTTGGGCTGAAAGTATATCAACAATAGTCTACTAGATTCATTGACTGCCAACTCTAGTGTTAGGAAACACTGCACCTTTAAAGAAATTGTTTGGGTACTTTCCCAAGTACAATCTACTTCGAATTTTTGAATACACATGCTATGTTCTTCTACCTATTCAAAGCACTCCAAACTTGATGTAAAATCTGCTCATTGTATTTTCTTGGATACTTAGAGTCACAAAAAGAATATAGATGCTATGATTGGGAAGCAAAGAAAATAAGAATTTTCAGAAGTGCCAGATTCTTTAAGAACACCCCATATTTTTCACATTCATCTCCTTGTTCGTCTTCTAGTAATTCTATTGTTCCTTTGTCTTCTTTTTCTAATAATAAGTAGCCTTTCTTGACTTACAAAAGAAGACCACGATTTCCCCCCTACTATGCTTCAACCATCACTAACTCCAAAATCAAGTAATATGCCTTCCTCATGTACACCATTGTTGCCTTTCTTGCAATTGACTTCACTTATTCCTCTTTGACGTTCTACTCGTAGAATCAAACCACCTAATCATTTTTCTTTCTTTTCTACACTTGATCCTCTTTCTATTCCTTATTCTTACAAGCAAGTGTCTGACGAAAGTGTGGAATGATCTCAAGCCATGCAAGATGAACTTGAGACTTTGGAACTTAATCGAACATGGGAGATGGTTTGTTCTCCTATTGATCATTCTATGGTGGGATGTCGATGGGTTTACTCTATTAAAATAGAAGTTGATGGCTCAATAGATCAATACAAAGTATGTTTTGTTGCTCAAGACTTCAAACAAGAATATGACATTGATTATAACGAAACTTATGTCCCTATAGTCAAGATGATTACTATACGTACTTTGATAACCATTGTAGCCATTCGAAATTGGAACATCACACAAATAGATGTAAAGAATGCATTTCTTTATCGTGATTTATCCAAAACTGTGTACATGTGTCTGCCTCCTAGGTACTCTACATCCCCCAATATGGTATGCAAATTACGTAAGGTACTTTATGACTTGAAGCAAACTCCTTGTATATGGTTCTCTAAATTGAAGGGAGTACTTGTCAATTCTGGTTATCATCAAAGCCATAATAATTATTCTTTGTTTACTACCAAGATATCTAAGGGAAGTGTTTTCATTCTAATAATATATGTTGATGGCATTTTAATTATTGGAGATGATCACTCTCAAATTCAAAAGCTCAAGGATGTCCTTTGAAAATCATTCCAAATGAAAGATCTAGGGCCACATATTTTCTTAGACTTAAAATTTCTCAACTCTCTCAGGTAATTTCTAAGCCAAAGAAAATACACACAATATCTTATTTCCTTAGCAGATCCTATCAATGATAATGTTGAAGATACTCCACTTGAGCTTAATGTCAAGTATAGTCGAACTGACAGATATAACTTCTTGATCAAACACTTTATAGAAGTATTGTTGGTAGTCTTGTGTCTTACTATCACATGACTTGACATTGCTCATCCTATCCTCATAGTGAATTTGTGTCTAATCCTCACAAGTTACATTTGTCTGTAGTTCATCGTATCATTCGTTGTCCTCGTTCCACTCCAACCATGAGATTACATTATCTCTTTTCCTCTTCGCCATCGCTACTACTCTGGTGTTGACTACACAGGTTGTCCAGAAACTCATCAATCAATTGCAGGATATTGCATTTTTCTTAGCCAATCTCTTCTTTCTTGGAGGTCAAAAAAGCAACCAACAATCTCCAATTCATTGACTTAAGCAGAATATCGAACAATGTCTTCTACTTATGGTGAAGTCGTCTGACCAAGACAACTTCTAAAAAAATTTTGGTGTTACCTTCTCTTCTCCCACTTCACTATTTTTGTGTCAATGAAAGTAAAGTTAAGATCACCAACAATCCTGTGTTTCATGAACACATAAAGCATATCAAAGTAGATTCACTTCATCCGAGAAAATTTTAAACAAGAACTCATCTCTTCCTCATGTTTCTTCAAAAGAATAATTACCAAGTTTCTTTACTAAATCATAGACCAAATCTTGTCATAATTACTTCATTAGCAAACTCATATTGTCCCACCATGAGTTTGAAGGGGAGTGGGAAAAAAAAAGAATAGGTTAGCAACAACTATTCCCTTTTAATGATCAATATCTCTATATTTAGAGCATCACAAATATGTGATTACAATAAATCAATCTTACTCGACTGCTGTAACTAATTATAAGTCTTTCTATTTTTACTTGATCTGTATATGATAAATGAGTCCTCCTCCCAAGATGAAAGCAAACAATTTCATACATTTACAACAATCCTTTCTTCTTATTTCTCACTTTATCTTCCTTTTATTTGATCAAAAATAACCAGGGATAAAAGATCCTGCATGAATATGATGGTTCACATACTGTTACATTGTAGAAGTTAGAAAAGGCTAACCTTATCTAATAACTAAAAAATCCATATTAAGTTAATTTTTCCCATAAGGGCAGCAGATGTCGTAGTTACTAAGCCATGATACATAATAGTTAACATGTGACACTTTGTCCAATAATGGGGCAATCATTCTGATCTTGTGGTTGGTGTTCCAAACTTGACTAGAGGGTATGAAATGGGACATTCGGTCCACTGCATAAACACTTCAGATTTGCACCATCACAATACTGGAGTCGCACCACTACCTGTCCATGTTGTTGATAGCTTGAGCTTTCCGCTGAATAATATGATCAAGCCCAAGAAGACACAACTCCCATCAACATTACTATAACAATTGTTGGGGGTTAAAATTGGCTCCATGTTGATCACTTTCTCATGATCCATTTATTCCTGTAAAATACACAATTATAGAAATATGGAATACAATAACTATAATGAAAGGTAACAAAACTTTCATATGCATGCAGTCTATTACAAGAATAAGCAAAACTGAATTTCAACATATCTAAAATGTAGGAATAATGTACCCTGAATCTCTTTGGACGGGCACCATTGTAATTGGAGCGTGCAATCTGTTGTTGATGTCTAGAAGTTTCCATCTTGTTGCGTCTTAATGGCACCTGAATATGACCAACTCTTTCTTGCTGATTCCTCTCCACTCTGTGTGATACATTGTGGAAATAACCATCATGATCCCATGTAACCTCATAATCTGCACTAAGGCGTGATCCTTGCTGTACCATCACTTTATATATTAGTTCTTCTTTAGTATATGATAGTATGTCATAATAGATAATATACAAAAATATAACATTCTTAAGTTGCCAAATTTTAAAATACAGCATTATCAAGATGCTAAAAAATAGAATAAAACATTCTCAACTTGCTAAAGCAGTAGAATAAATAGATGAAATCACAAATTACCAGTTGCTCGCCAGTTACCATCCTTGAAATTCAGAAACTAATAATGCTTCAAAACAGTAAAAAAGTGCTGCAACTTGCTAGACAAACCAAACTCAGTTTGCACTCGGTTAAAGAATAAACAGGCTAAACTTGAACAATATCTGCCCCGTTCAATCACAGATTTCCAGCTCCTTTAGACTCCACTCAACAATGACAGTATAATGTTCATTTGGATTCAAACCCATACATATCCAAACTTGCTTGGCTGCACTTAAACTTAGCCATGGGTTTAAAACAAGTTCAACTCACATGAATTTCAAGCTTACAAAAATTGTTGAATCCATGTCTAAGGACAATTTAGCTCATGTCAAAGCTAAAATAGAATGAGTCAAACTTGAGTTGAGCAGCACAAAGGATGTCCAAAAACTAAGCTTGAATTTGGCACCAACATATAAATTAACTAAGGAACTGTAGGGGTGAGAAAACTAATGAAGTATTTCAAGGTGCAACTCAAAGTTCAGGTTAGGAAAAACTTGATTATGCAAATCTGATACCTTCTGCAATGAACGACTGCACAATGCATTAAGTGCATAACAGAAATCTTCATGATTCTCAAATTGAACCCATATCTTGCAATGTAGTGCAGACACAATATCAGTCTCTTCACCAGATGCCTTACATCTATCATCATCAGCAGCAACATTGATATTCCTATTGTCAAGGATAAGTTTAGAAACAGTGAAATGCAATACACAAAATAGGCAAAAGCATGTACCAATCCAGAAGCTAACTAAAAGAACATGTGGAAGGCAATTAGAAAAAAAATGAAATTATAATCCATTGACATAGAAATTTAAATATAGTCAAAAGCATGTCCGGAACACCTTGTCCTGCCAAGTTGAGGTTGTCCTTCAGGATTCATTCAAAATCCACAACAACAAAAGCAAATAAGCGTACCATGATTAAGCAAAGATGCAAGAGATCCTCCTACATGAGGGTTGGAAGCAGGGGGCCCCAAAAATCTGATATTTTAAGTAAGTCCTCCTTTATAATTTTAAACTTTTAATCCCTCTAACTTTCTAAGTTTCACACACAAGGCCCCTCCGACATTTTTATCCTGCTACTGCCCTGCCTATATTGCAGAGTCACAAGCTTTGAGTTCAATAAAAGAGCAAAAGTGTATCTGTATTCTGTACACCTTAGAAATTTATATAACTTAATACAACAACAATCATGCCTTAATCCCACATTCCATTATGTGGGGTCAACAGAAATTGATGCCATAGCTTGATGCTCTCTCTAATTTCATTATGCTCCGTCAAAAATGGTCACAAGTGCTGTTCCATTTTCCTGCTATTCTATACGAGAATAGAACTTACAACCACATAGATTGCCACATTTTATTAGTTGTCATCCAAAGGATTGAGAAACCAACAGACTCGTTCCTTCAGCTCTAGTTCCTTAGTTGCTTAGATCTCGGAACAGATAATAGACTTAGATAACAATAAACACCATTTTGAAATTTTCCACATTTCAAATTCTTCTTCAGCACTAGTTCTGTTGTTGCTCTGATCTCTAAGCTTATTGTACACATAGTTTGGTGGCAGGTCAAAATCTATTGCGAGGTCAACTTAATTGCAACTTCAAAATCTAAATACGCAAAGACTTCATGACACTGAAACTAGTAATGTCCTTCACTCATTTTTAGTTCTTCCATCAGGATCAACCTACTAGCAGAGCATCTAAAACTTCGCAATAGTTAACAGATTCTTCAATAGATCAGTTCATGCAATAGAATAACTATATTATTAGCAGTAAATAAAATGTGACCGAGATTCCAGAAGTCTGCATTTTAAGCCATTCGAATGAATTGCAAAAATGATGTCAGGCTACTAAACAGTGATTATGTGGTGCTTTGGGAAGAAAAGACAATAATCAAATAAAAAGAATAGTTCTCATTTCTCATATACCTTATCTTCCCCAAGACGGAAAAGATAGTATGTGTAACAAGCATAGAAGGCTTGGACGACACCCTTGGCTCTGCAAACCACCGAGAAGGAACACCTTTGATGACGATTGTATCAGGTCTCCGCGCAGCACCAGCCAAATACCCTGCACATTCACCACATTATGGAGAAGCAAGCCATAAAACAACGTTCTCGTTTCTTAATCAAAACTCAAGTTCAGAATTCAGATAAGGATTTCACTATTCCGTACGGTTTCCAGACGGCTTCCAAGCATAAAACTCCTCCCAAGACTTCTTCAACTTGTCGAAATCATCCATCAGAGGAGCCTCGACCACCAACCGGAACTTCACACCTTCGAGATTCAACTCAATCCCATCCGTCTTGCTCACCACATCCTCCTTCCACTCCGCAAACCTCTTCCTCATCACCTCTCTATCCTCCTCCTCCCCAGGTCCATCCCTGTACCTCTTCTTCCTCAGAAACCCTAGATTCCGCACGTAGACCGCACCGGACGCCACGGGGTCCTCCCGCTTCCGCTTCTGGAGGTCGGCCTGCTTCCTCACCACCAGATCATCCTCGGGAACGGTAACCGCGAGGGAGTCCCGGAGGAAGCCGAGAAGAGCGCGCTTGAGCTGCCACTCGTCCACCGGCTTCACGGAGAGGTCCGATCGGAAGAATGTAAGGAGGAGCTTGAGTCGCGGACTTAGGGTGAGCTCGGAGCTTAAAACTACCGCTTCCGTCGGCGCCGGACAACCCGTTCCTCGCCTCCCGGAGCTCATCACTGCTACTCAGTACTACTTGGGAATGGCCGTGTGGAATATTTATAGGCCGAGTGGAGTGGCGGTGTGGTGTGACGCGGGATCTGGATTGGGTTTAAGATGTTCTCGCGGGGAATAGTAGTAGTAGTGGTTGTTGTTGCTGGGCATATACCAAAACCGCGTTGAGAGAGAAGGGAGGGGTCGGAATGGGGGGGTGCTCCTCGTGCTTTGGGCTGTCGGAGGAGAGGAGGGAGGAGGAGCGGGCGGAGTCGGAGGAAGCGAGGAGGAGAGCGGCGGAGGCCGCGGAGAAGAGGTGAGGTCGGTAAGTTTGGATATTGCGCCCTTTGGGCTGGAGGAGGTTGATGGGATTGGGGTTTTTGTCTGCAGGCAGGAGGAATACGAGAAGTCTGCTGCCGGAAAGGCGGCGAAGGCGCAGATGGCCGCGATGGCCAAGACGTCGCGTGGTGGTGACAGAGGCGAGCCGGTGCTCAAGGTATGTCCGATATTGGTTGTTGTCGGTTGATTGATTATACATGGCGATCTGTTTAATTCTTGTGGTGGTGATGGTGGTTGTGGTTGTTCTTACTTTTTGGCGGTTTGTGGCGTGGACGCAGTGGCAAATGGGGTGATGTCGAGCATCGCGGTTGGTCGTTTGTACAAAGTTAAATGTGAGTGTTTGAATCGTGTCTTGTTTGATGTTTCCTGAATTTTTTTTATGCTTTCTTGTTATTTTCGTCCATGATTGCTGCCCAATTCATGTATGAAATTAAGTTTGGGTCCTGTGGCTTATGTAGTTGCCTGGAGTTCTATTAATCTTGGTTGATTTTGATGGTTTTGTGGTGTTTTATGCTAGTATATTAAGTTTTCGAAATTCTCAACTTTAATAACAAGCTCGATTGAGCCGAGTACACATCAAGTGATCATGCTATAAGCTTTAGTCTTCTTATGCTGGATTTGTGCCTTATCAAAGTGTTAATAACATAAAACTTTCATGAAGAATATGGGAACAAAAGCAATCATTCCACGTTTGATGGTATGCATGGGTTTCATTATTAAGCATTGTGAAGGATTGTTTAGTAGGATAGTTTCTACATGGTTAATCATTTTCTATCACTTAGAAACATGTAGTTTGAGATCGACCTTTATTTCTTCTGTCTCCAACTTGAAAGTGCCGTATTTATTATAGGCCTTTGTTGTACATGATGCTGTGGTTCTTCCTTATTCTCAATTATTAAGCATTGTGAAGGATTGTTTAGTAGGATAGTTTCTACATGGTTAATCATTTTCCATCACTTAGGAACTTGTACTTTGAGATCGACCTTATTCTACTGACTCCTACTTGAAAGTGCCTTATTTATTATAGGCCTGAAGGATTGTGAAGGATTGTTTAGTAGGATAGTTTCATTATTAAGCATTGTGAAAGATTGTTTAGTAGGATAGTTTCTACATGGTTAATCATTTTCCATCACTTAGAAACATGTAGTTTGAGATCGACCTTTATTTCTTCTGACACCAACTTGAAAGTGCCTTATTTATTATAGGCCTTTGTTGTACATGATGCTGTGGTTCTTCCTTATTCTCAATTGAGGTTGCTGAGATATTTTCTCCTATCAATGTGTTTTCGGTTGTCTAAGTTTCTTAAATTTCATACACCATTAAATAGGGTCTGTGAATGTGTCTGTGTGTGTCCCACACTTCCATTGACCTAATGGTTACTTTCATGTATACTACTAGCTTCACTCTTAAGGTTTTCTGCCGATTGAGGCCATTGCCTCTTTTTTTAGTAGAGCTCCTTACTTTCTGCTGTGAGGTCCATAAGGGCTCTTCTATGGAAATTTATAATCATTTTAATAATTAAATGAAAAGCAATCTGATTTGTTATGTGACAACTGACAATAGCTACCACTACTATCCTCTCCATTCTCCATCTTCCTCCCCCTTTCCAATTTGATCTTGTAATGGACTTTGAGATGAAAGAAATCTCCAACTACCTCAAATTTGAAAGATTACTTTTCGGATTATGAATCATATCGTAACAAACCGTTCCTCAGAAACTCATCTACTGCAAACTTTTAGTCAACAATTCCTCATTTATCCTTATAAAAAAACCTTATTTATTCATACTATTTGTCACACATAGTTGAGAGTAGACTTGTAATTTAGGGTCAAGTTGCTTGCAAGTTGGTCAACTCGACCCGAATGCAAAAGGGCCAAGAGTCGAGCTAGGGTCGAAGTTTTTCTCTTGTGGCCCACAGGCCAGCATGGCTTGGAGTGGAACCCAACACAAACATGGCCCAACTTGAGCTCAAACCCCTTTTTATTGCCTTAGTTAGGCCCAAAATTGGCCTTAAATATAAACATTAGTTTTTAAGTTACAATTATTATTTTATAATTTATTTTAACTATACAAAATAAAGAATGGACGTCCATTTTATAAAATGGACATCCATTCTAAAGTAAAATTCTATAGTGGATGTCCTTTTTAAAGGCATGGGCATATGTTTTTTCAAGAGTACTTCCTAACTTAAAAATAGGCATATGTTTTTTTTATTTTAAATATATAAAAATTTCAATGGCTATAAAATGTAACCATTAAATGAAATGAATGTTTCAGAACTGGTTGTCCACTTCCACAATCAAACGTTCATTATTTTTCTAAATTTTTTACTTTTAAATTTCAATGGTTATAAAATACAAACGTTGAATTAAGTGGGCGTTCATTTCTAGAAATAGACATTCAAATCAGAAAAAGGGAAATGGATGTCTATTTTGTTTAAACAATTTCTAGCAGTTATATTTTTAGTAGTTGTAAAACTTCATTAACAATTTTATCCTTTGTAGTAGCTCTATTTTTAACTATCAAAGTCTTAAAATTTCTATAATTAGCATCTCATTTCCTTCTTTCATCCATATAAAACTTCTTTCTTCGTCTCTTCATTTCTCAAAATTATTAGTCTCATGCAATCTTGCTCTCAAGTTTCAAATGTTCAAATGGAAGTTGAAATTCTTGGTTTCAGGTTCTTTGGCTCTCCACATCTACGTCCATCGCCATCAACATTTCTTTCTTCTTCCTTATTCTTATTCTCTATGATTTTTTTTGTAAACAATAATTTTTTTGTCAATCCTCAAATCTCAAACTCGAGGCGAGAGGCGAATCTCGTCGTCTCTTGACCACTATGCTAAGCACACGTGGTTGGCATTCTTATTCTTTATGTTAATTTCTCATATTTTGAATTTGCTCAAATCATATCCTCTTCCTCCTCGCCCATATTATTTTTTCTTATTTCTTGTAATTTTCAAGCAATTATATATTTTATAATCTTCTTATTTTAATTTATAAAGGATGGATTATGGTCTTTGTTTTTTGTAAATGGTAGTTAATATATTAATCAAAAAACCTTAATAATGAGTACCACCGTTAAAGGAATGTCAGCAATATCAAGCCCTTAGGGTAATAACAAAATATTATAATAAAAGTTTGTAATAGCATATCTAGAGTTTGTAATATTATAATAAAAGTTTGTAATACCAAAAAAATTTAGGCCTGGACCGGGCTGGGCCGCGGATAAAACTCCCTGGCTCGGCACGATCCACGGCCTGCTAGTGGACCGGTCCATAGGTTGGGTCGGGTCGGGTTGGACCAGTCCATGGGCCTGCCTGGGTGGGTCCATAATTTTTAAATTAAAAAAATATTTATTATTAAATAATTAATATATAAATTAAAAAACTTGAAAAGATATTCAACATTTTACATTAACAATTAAATTAAAAAAATTATTTATTATTAAATAAATGATAAATTTTACATTTTACATTAATATCCTAGATACATAAAAAAATTTTGAAATTTACATTTTTATGTTTACATCAAATATTATGATATTCAACAATTTACATTATTTACATTTACAAATTACAATTATTACATTAATATATATTAAAAATTATACAAAAGAAATTTATTCATATTTTTTAATCCTTAGCAGAAGCTCCCGTCCCTGCTGAAGTTGTTGTCTCTTCGTCTTTTGATTCGTAAGTTTAAATTTTGTAGACGATCAACTGCATCATACCAATCTTTCAAGTAGACAGAGGCTTATACAGATTTTTCTGATAATTTACATCTTCTATCACTTAAAACTCTTTTTCCTGCAGAAAAGGCAGATTCCGACGCCACAGTAGACGTTGGAATCGTTAATAAATCTTTCGCCATCCTAGAAACTATAGGAAATCTAACAGCAGTACTACACTACCACTTTAATATATCTATGTTATCCATTTCAATATCACTAAATGTAAACTCATCTTGTAAATAATTTTCTAATTCATTACTAGTCGTTGATTTTACATATTTTCCTTTTTTCTTATTTAATTTACTCTAAAATGAACTACTACTACTACTACTTCTACTACTTCTATGTGATTCTACAAAAGTAGATGTATATGTACTAGAACTACTTTCACTATAATTGTTAACATATTCTTCAAATAATGCATATAATGTTTCCTTAATTTTATTATTATATCCATCTATTTTTTCATTTTGATTCATATTACTAAAAATATCATTTATAAGTACCATACAATTAACTAATCTATGTCTAGGATCCATGATTAAAGTTATGCATGACCACATTGGAGGTTCATCCCAATAACCATTATATTTTTCTTCCATCATTTTAATAATATATTCAAATTGTGGAAAGTGTCTATATTATTGAAAAGTATTTGTAATATTAAATAAATTAACTAAAACTAAACAACTAGTAGGATAATATTGATCAGATAATTGATTAGTTGCAGTATAAAATGATTCTAAGAATGTATGAATTACATTTGCATTATTCTAATCTTCATCATTTAGTAAATAATTAAATCTTGAATTATAATATGTTGTAATTACATTACTATAAGATAAACATGAAGTTAACGTATCATATGTTGAATTCCATCTATTTTAAATTTTTTAGGTTTTATACCTTATTCTGCACATAAATATCTAAATTCTTGAAATCTTTTACCTAATGTTTGAATAAATAATATAGTTGCTCTTATATTTTCTATATAAGGCCAACTACAATGTATACATTCTTGTACAATTAAATTTAAAATGTGACAACAACACCTACATTTAATATAGGTTTTAAATTTCTTTGTAATATTCCTACTGCAACATTATTATTAGAAGCATTATCAAAAGATATTGTATTAATTTATTATATATTTTAAATTCTTTACTAATATCTTCTATAATATTTGCTGTGGCTTTTCCAGTGTATGGATAATCAAAAAGTTTAAAAGCAATTAATCTTTTTTGTAAATTCCATTCTATATCTATCTAATGTGTTGTTAAATATAAATAAGGAAAAATATTTAAACTTGTCCAAACATCACAAGTTAATGATATTTTACATAATAAACTAAAAAACATTCTAATTAAAATTTCTTTATCTTTTTTAAATATTTTATAAATTATATTTTTAGTAGTATTCCTAGAATGACCTTTAAATTGTGGGTTTAAATAATTTTGTACACAACTTTCAAATCTTTTATTTTTAGAAAAATTAAAAGGTTATTCATCTTGTATTATAAATTTTGTTACACCATATTTTGCTTCTTCTGTATTATATTTCCAATTAACTATTCTACTAGAACCAACTTGTATTTTAGATTGTCTTAAGTCTGTATTATCATCTTTATTATGGACAACTATACATTTTGTTAAGTGCCTAGCAATATGACCTACACCTCCACCCCTAGGACAAATATATCATGAGCCATAATATTTACAATAACATTTATTTTCATTTATGGGATCTAAGGTTATATGTTCCTAAATCCATTAAATCCATGAGCTTTGCTTCTCAAGTTATTTAGTTCCTGTAGATTGTGTTTGTGGGGTTGTTGTGGTTTGGGATTCCTATGACTCTTCGGTAGGGTTATGCTTAAGGTTAAGGATATAATCATAACTTCCTACATTAAAAAGATAACCCATTTTTAAGGCTAAAAAAATTGATAATAAAAAAAAAACCCTTAACCTAAAAAATCTAAAACCAAAAAATAGAGGGATTAAAAGTAAAGAAATGGGAGGGATTAGAAGTAAAGAAATTTATGGACGCCTGCCGCCTAGACGGTTGGAGCTGCAGACTAGAGTTTGATGAAGAATGAAGACCGGAGTCCAAAGCCAAACTTGTATTCCACAAAGAAGAAGAGTTGAGAAATTAAGAGTGTAGAGTGTAGTGTAGAGTGATTGAGAATTGAGAAGGAGAGGAGTTGTGAAAAAAAGAGAAAATTGAGGTGGTATTTATAGAAAGAAAAAGAGAGAGTTTTTTTATTTTAAAAAAAATGATTGCATGAACGTTGTAAAGTAATGTTCAGCAATTGTGAACGTTGCAACAACGTTCAGCAACTATGAACGTTGCAACAACGTTCACTTAAACGATGCTGCAACATTCATTTTTTTATTAAAAATCAGGTTGACCACATTTTTTAATTTTTTTTATTAAAAACCGGGTCGGCCAGACCCGGACCGACCCGTGGGCCATTCTTGGGCCTACTTAACGGACCCAGCCAATGGGCCCAGTACGGCCCATGGCCCGATTTTTTGTCAGGACGGGCCTATCCAGGCCAATTTGCGGGTTGGGCTGTTTCGGGCCGACCCGACCCAATTTGCACCTCTATCTGGAGCCTTCTCAGATTGATCAAGGTCTACCTACAAAGTTTAATACTAAATGGAGTAAATGGAAAGACAATGCTCACTAGTGGTGATGGAGTGTTGGTGGATTGTGGCTACTCTTTTCTTCTCTTTTTCTTCCTTTTCATTGCCTTTCAAGGCAGATATGCTTAGAAGTGTAAACTAGACCGGGTTGGCCCGGCTTGGAATGGCCTGGCCCGTAAATTGGCCCCGATCGACCTGACCCGTAAAAAAATCGGGTCGGCCTGGCCCATTACGGGCCATGGGCCCATGGGCTGGGCTAGTTAAGTAGGCCCATGAATTGCCCACGGGCCGTTGCGGGCTGCTCCGGGTCGTGCAGGGCCAGGCCGGGTCGACCTGGTTTTTAATAAAAAAAAGAACATTGCAGCAACATTCATGTGAACGTTGCTGTAACGTTCACAGTTGTTGAACGTTGCTTTGCAACGTTCATGCAATCATTTCAAAAAAAAAAAAATCAAAAAACTCTCTTTTTCTTTCTATAAATACCATCTCAATTTTCTCTTTTTTTCACAACTCCTCTCCTTCTCAATTCTCAATCACTCTACACTACACTCTACACTCCACTCTACACTCTTAATTTCTCAACTCTTCTCCTTTATGGAATACAAGTTTGGCTTTGGACTCCGGTCTTCATTCTTCATCAAACTCTGGTCTGCAGCTCCAACCGTCTAGGCGGCAGGCGTCCATAAATTTCTTTACTTCTAATCCCTCCCATTTCTTTACTTCTAATCCTTCTATTTTTGGGTTTTAGATTTTTTGGGTTAAGGGTTTTTTTTTTTTTATCAATTTTTTTAGCCTTAAAAATGGGTTATCTTTTTAATGTAGGAAGTTATGATTATATCCTTAACCCTAAGTATAACCCTACCGAAGAATCACAGGAATCCCAAACCACAACAACCCCACAAACACAATCTACAGGAACTAAAAAACTTAGGAAGCAAAGCTCATGGATTTAATGGATTTAGGAACATGTAACCTTAGATCCCATAAATGAAAATAAATGTTATTGTAAATATTGTGGTTCAGGATATACTTGTCCTAGGGGTGGAGATGTAGGTCATATTGCTAGGCACTTAACAAAATGTATAGCTGTCCATAATAAAGATGATAATACAGACTTAAGACAATCTAAATTACAGGTTGGTTCTAGTGGAATAGTTAATTGGAAATATAATACAGAAGAAGCAAAATATGGTGTAACAAAATTTATAATACAAGATGAACAACCTTTTAATTTTTCTAAAAATAAAAGATTTGAAAGTTGTATACAAAATTATTTAAACCCACAATTTAAAGGTCATTGTAGGAATACTACTAGAAATATAATTTATAAAACATTTAAAAAAGATAAAGAAATTTTAATTGGAATGTTTTTAGTTTATTATGTAAAATATCATTAACTTGTGATGTTTGGACAGGTCCAAATATTTTTCCTTATTTATGTTTAACAACACATTGGATAGATATAAAATGGAATTTACAAAAAAAATTAATTGCTTTTAGACTTTTTGATTATCCACACATTGGAAAAGCTACAGTAAATATTATAGAAGATATTAGTAAAAAATTTAAAATATATAATAAAATTAATTTAATATCTTTTGATAATGCTTCTAATAATAATGTTGCAGTAGGAATATTACAAAGAAATTTAGGTAGCGTTTGGTACGTTGGAATGGAGACTGGAATGGACTGGAATGGAATGAGAGAGTTCCATTCCAATGTTTGGTAAAAAAAAATCTTTGAAACAAGTATGAGAATGAAATTCCCATGTTCCCATTGAACATGGGAATTTCATTCCTTCCCGAGAGGTAAAGAATTTGATTCCCATTCCATTCCATTAGGAATCATCCTAAAAACGTCGTGTACCCTCCTCTACTGTCGTTTCTCTTTCTCCGCAGCTATCCCTCCTCCTTCGTGACGTGTTCCCGACGTCTGCCACCCTTAGTCATGGAATGTGAGATGAGCTGGGTCAACCCGGTCCAAAAAAGTAAGGGTCCACCTAGGCTTGGACCATGTCGGGCCAGCCCACAGGCTGGACCGGGCCGAGCCAGGTCGAGCCTCTTTTAATAGACCATGGGTCCAACACGACCCATGGCCTATCGATGGACCAGGTTGGGCCAGTCCGGTCTATTGGGTCAAAATTTAAATTTTAAAATTAAAATTTGTTATTAATAAAAAAATATTTTTAATGTATTGAAAAAAATAAAAAATACATAAAAAATAAAAAAAATACAAAAGATGTTTTACATCATTGTACAGTAATATTCTTGAGGAACTTTACAAATACTTTTTTTTTATCTCGGACCTAGTCCTTTTTTTACCTAATCCTCATCTACGGGCCAAAATGGACCTATTCTACCAACCTACGGGAGCCTAACACGTGGGCTCGACACGACCCACGGTGGGCCTGGCCTTGCCCGACCCGATGCTAGGCTAGACGGGCAAAGGCCATGGTGGGCCTAGGCTGGGCTAGGGCCGGCCCGACCCGATTACCAAGTCTAGTCACCCTCCTCCTTCGAAGCCCTCCCTCTTCCTCAACGGCCTTCTTTCTTCTACAACTATCTCTTTTCTATATTTTTTTGCTTTTTCGTTTTCTTTTCCTTTTTTTTTTGTGTATGTATTTTTTTTACAAAGAATATTAATATTTTTTATTATCTTTTTTTCCTACAAAATTTTTTTATTCTACCAAGAATATTTTGTTAATGTTAATTTAGAAAGGATTATCTATGTTGAAACTTTTATGTATATGTGTATATTGTAGTGTGTATGGAAAAAAATTGTTTAATTTTTTTCCCAAATTGATAGGATATTTTTGTTAATATGTAGTCGTTAATCTTCCAAATTTTATATTTCCATTTCGATTCTGTTCTTATGTATCAAATATTAGAAAGGAATTGTTTGTCAATTCTATTCTGCAATTCCATTACATACCAAACACAGTAATGGAATAAATCTATTCCATTCCATTCCAGAGTTCACTCTATTCTTATTTATTTTCATTCCAATGTACCAAATGCAACATTAAAACCTATATTAGTTGGTGACTTATTTCAATGTAGGTGTTGTTGTCACATTTTAAATTTAATTGTACAAGAATGTATACATTGCAGTTGGTCTTATATAGAAAATATAAGAGCGACTATATTATTTATTCAAACATCAGGTAAAAGATTTCAAGAATTTAGATATTTATGTGCAGAACAAGGTATAAAACCTAAAAAATTTAAATTAGATGTTCAACATAGATGGAATTCAACATATGATATGTTAACTTCATGTTTATCTTATAGTAATGTAATTACAACATATTATAATTCAAGATCTAATTATTTACTAAATGATGAAGATTGAAATAATGCTAATGTAATTCATACATTCTTAGAACCATTTTATACTGTAACTAATCAATTATCTGATCAATATTATCCTACTAGTTGTTTAGTTTTAGTTAATTTATTTAATATTACAAATACTTTTCAATAATATAGACAATTTCCACAATTTGAATATATTATTAAAATGATGGAAGAAAAATATAATAATTTTTGGGATGAACCTCCAATGTGGTCATGCTTAGTTTTAATAATGGATCCTAGACATAGATTAGTTGATTGCATGGTACTTATTGATGATATTTTTAGTAATATGAATCAAAATGAAAAAATAGATGGATATAATATTAAAATTAAGGAAACCTTATATACATTATTTGAAGAATATGTTAACAATTATGATGAAAGTAGTTCTAGTACATATACATCTACTTTTGTAGGATCACATAGAAGTAGTAGTAGTAATAGTTCATTTTGGAGCAAATTAAATAAGAAAAAAGGAAAATATGTAAAATCAACGACTAGTAATGAATTAGAAAATTATTTAGAATGTGAGTTTGCATTTAGTGATATTGAAATGGATAACTTAGATATATTAAAATTGTGGTTTAGTACTGCTGTTAGGTTTCCTATAGTTTCTAAGATGGCTAAAGATTTATTAACGATTCTGACGTCTACTGTGGCGTCGGAGTCTGCCTTTTCTGTAGGAAAAAGAGTTTTAAATGATAGAAGATGTAAATTATCAGAAAAATCTGTAAAAGTCTCTATCTTCTTAAAAGATTTGTATGATGCAGTTGATCGTCTACAAAATTTAAACTTAAACGACGAATCAAAAAACGAAGAGACAACAACTTCAACAGGGATGGGAGTTTCTGCTACAGATTAAAAAATATGAATAAATTTCTTTTATATAATTTTTAATATATATTAATGTAATAATTGTAATTTGTAAATGTAAATAATGTAAATTGTTGAATATCATAATATCTAATGTAAACATAAAAATGTAATTTCAAGTTTTTTTATGTATCTAGGATATTAATGTAAAATGTAAATTTTATCATTTATTTAATAATAAATATTTTTTTTAATTTAATTGTTAATGTAAAATGTTGAATATCTTTTCAAGTTTTTTAATTTATATATTAATTATTTAATAATAAATATTTTTTTAATTTAAAAATTTATGGATCGACTCGGGTCGACCCATGGACCGGTCCACTAGCGGGTCGTGGACCTTGCCGGGCTGGGGATTTTTATCCGCGGCCCGGCCCAGCCCGACCCCTCCACAAAAACAGGCCTGCCCGACCTTGTCCAGGCCCGTCCGGGCCTAAAATTTTTTTGGGCCGGACTGGCCCGACCCGGTCCGATGTACACCTCTAACTCCAGAGTCAACATTTACTTGACCTAGAGTATTGTTGTGGAGATTCCAATTGAGCTGCATGAATATGAGGATTGAAGACATAGCCAAGTCAATTGTATCTTGTCAAGAAGTCCCATGGTCTAACCAAAAAGAAGTTAAAGATAGAATATGAAAAAATATTATAATAATATCTCATCTATTGTTACGAAAATAACTTCATTTTGATATAACTAAAGACATTAAAGCATTGTTAGAATAAGAGTATTCCAACCCAAACTACATAACTTAAAGATTGAATAATGCTTTTAAAAAAAAAAAATCTGATCTAGAGTTATATTAGGTAGATGGGAACTAGCATTTTGTAGGAGAAAATCCCAAATAGCTCGTGCTACTATACAATGAAAGAAAATATGTATGGTAGATTTCTTTTGATAACCATAGATTTCACAATGGAATAGACCATGCCAATTGTTATGAGAAATATTATAATAATATCTCATCTATTGTTATGAAAATAACTTCATTTTGATATAACTAAAGACATTAAAGCATTGTTAGAATAAGAGTATTCCAATCCAAACTACATAACTAAAAGACTGAATAATGCTTTTAAAAAAAAAAAAAATCTGATCTAGAGTTATATTAGGTAGATGGGAACTAGCATTTTGTAGGAGAAAATCCCAAATAGCTCGTGCTACTGCACAATGAAAGAAAATATGTATGGCAGATTTCTTTTGATAACCATAGATTTCACAATAGAATAGACCATGCCAACTTTTTTAAGCAGATTGAGTCGAGTTAGGATCTTATTCTTAATTGCAGGCCAAATAAAGATCTTAACCTTAAGAGGAGTTACACATTTCCAAATGGTGGACTCAAACGGTGAGCGTAACCTCTTATCATTAAGGATTTCATAATAGCTCCTAACTGTAAAAACATTTGATCGAGATAGAGACCAAGTAATAGAGTCTATTGTAGTAGATATGTTGGTGGAATTTATAATGCTGCCTAGTTGAGGTGGCAGCACAAGTGAACAGTTAGGATTAGACTTAATAAACTAACACTTAGGTGAGGAAAAGAAGAAATCATCTTATAGATGGATGTTTAATCTCTTGTGAATGAATGTGAATGTGATTTGAAATTCTAAATGAATATTTTTTTTTTATGAATGAATGTGAATGTGAATGTGATTTGAGAGTTATGAATCATTATTCTTGGAAAAAAATGAACATCCATTCTTTGAACAGAACCTATTGTGTTCTGTAAAATGAACATGCCTTGAGCACCATAAGTTCTATGACATCTACTTTTGGAAGCAAACATCCATGTTTGACACAAAACTTACTATGTCGAATGCAAACATCCACATCTACAAACGAACGATCGTTTTTAACACAATAAGTTTTATGTCAAAAGGGAATGTCCACTTTTGAAAGTGAACATTTGCTTTCTTTTTATTTTTTTGTTTAACTAGCTGTTAAAAGCAAACTCCTACTTCAACAAATGTCCACTTTTGAGAGTGAACTTTTATTTTTTGATTTTTTTTTAAAATTAACTGTTACATTAAAAAAAGATCCGTTGGATTCACTTTTTAACATACTTTTGCTTATAAATATCACTTTTCCTTCTTTTTTTCTTTACTCATCTAAGTCTTCAAGAACTTCCAACTTTATTTTTTTCCTCTTCTTCTTCATTCCTCTTACTTTTCTTTTGATCTTCTTTAGTTTTTTGTTATGGATACAAAAAGGCATTCGAAATATCTATGTGTCTACACGAAAGATGCAAATGATGATCATTATTACAACGACTAGCACTTCATTGGCTCATATTTAGAGACATGAAAAAATGTCCACGACTAAAGAAAGAATGCAAATATGAATGCTATGGCTCCATGTCGACTATCCAAAATGCAAATGAAGAGGAAGAAGATTAGAGTAATTTGTTATTAGTGATTTCTTAATTTCAATGCGATGTTATTTCCTTTTCTATGTATTAGTAACCATTTATGATATTATTAATGTATTTGATTTATTAAAAGATATCTTTTTTAATTTTTTATTAAATTTAAAATTACAAAAATTTATGACCGATCCAAAATTGAACTCAGTGTGGTCCAGTGTCGGTCCCATCCAAAATAAATAAGGTCGTGGAAATTTTAGGCCTGACCCAATCTCTAGGTCTATAGTTGAGAATGCAATAGTGGCTATGCAATTTAACCAATTACTGCAGTACGCACTTGATTAACCAATGTTGATGGATAGCATATAGCTTGTATTACTTAAGTTACTTGTATCTGCCTCATCTCCAAATGTTAAAAGAGTTGGCTTTCTTACTCTCTTTTTTCAGAGTGGATGCCTCGATCAATAAAGCGTGTTGTTGCGTTGAAGATTTCTAAAGCAGATAGCCGTCCACAAGCTGCTATGTTTCATTTCCCCGAAATAAAATTGGATTGGGCCGGCCTGGCATGAAATGAGGTTGGGCCTTGGAAATTTCTGGCTTGGCCCAATTTCCAAGTCTAGACTGGAGAGTGCAATAGTGGCTATGTAAATTAACCAATTGCTGCAGTACGCACTTGATTAAACAATGTTGATGGATAGCATGTAGCTTGTATACTTCAGTTCCCTGTATCTGCCTCATAGAATTGGCTTTCTTACTTGTTTTTCATAGTGGATGTCTTGCTGTTATCCTTGATCGATAAAGCGTGTTGTTGTGTTGAAGATTTCTAGAGCAGTTATCCATCCACTAGCTGCTATGTTTCATTTCCACCTTGATTATTTTGTGTGGTGTGATATAGATTCGTAAAATAAGCTTGAATGAGTTTCACCGTAAGAACTGTATCTTTTCGGTCTGTTGTGTTTGCTTCGCAGTCGAGGCTACACGGTTATTCATTGATATGAACTGCTGGCAAATTCTGCCGATATTTTTAGAGCATTTGAACTTTTTGTTTGATTTACAAGAAATTAGGAGAATAGTAGTTGCTCTAAGAAATTCTCTATTCTGCAATTTCATTTGCTAAATTCCAATAGCTAGATTAAAAAAACGTCGTGGAATGTAGGGATTTGCTTTCCCTTGGTGGGATACGATTCTCATTGCGACTTGTGTAATTATGTTACAGCTGTGAAGTCATGACAAACCTTTGCAGGACAATTTTGACGTTCGAATTTCAGTTCCAAGATACCATAAATGAAACATTAAAATTTGCATTACCAAAACTTCTGGAGGCTACCAACCTTGAAGAATGAGTTAGATTAGCCAATGACTCATTGTCACAATGGTTGAGATAATTTTAAACTCGTCAGGTCTCGGGTTCGAATCCTAGAATATGTATAAAAATTCACCTAAACCGATAAAAAAAAAAAATGAGTTAAGTTGTACCTTGGAGGCTTAGAAGCCAACCGAAATGTGAGGCTCAATAGATTCTAATACCAACAAATGCCAGTTGTACAGCCTGATTTCCAGGATACGTTAAATATATCAGTGATCCTCAACCAACATAACACTTAACAC
Organism: Posidonia australis; assembly: GCA_024699735.1. NCBI lineage: Eukaryota > Viridiplantae > Streptophyta > Magnoliopsida > Alismatales > Posidoniaceae > Posidonia > Posidonia australis. The sequence goes on along the minus strand of JAMKQA010002195.1, from coordinate 21,634 downwards.
CTGAAATCTCTGCATTACCAAAACCACCTCAAGAGAAAAAATCCCCACTAAGACAGAAGGAATTTCAAATTTTGCTTATCCTATTTTGAAGCATACATACACCGTTAACAGTCGAGTATAACACAAGAAAATTTTCAGCAAAAAAACAAGCACACTTTACAATATAATATAATACATCTCTGTGACTTTCTCCTTTATTTCGATTTGGGCAATTGGCCCTCTTCCCATGAGGAGTGCAGGCTCAGCATATCTCAACTCTGCAACAACGAGATTAACAACTAAGGGTGTATATGAGATAATTGATGATAAGAATTAATTTTTAACATGAATGTCTGGAAGTTAACTTTTATAACATAGATCACAAAAGTTAACTTTTGAAGTAAATAATTGAAACTTATTTGGCAAAATAAAATCCTCATGTAACTTCTAGGTTTAGTATTAATGTCAAAATACCAAATTATCTATGAATTACTATTGATATTTGTAATATCATCAAACATATAAAAATACTGTTAATATTTTAATAAGAGTTTATCTAACTTCTAGTAGAAACTACTTTCATCCTACTTCTTAAAAACAACATAGATTACTGTTTCAGAAATCACTTACTTTTGACAAAAATAACTGTTGCAAAACGCATTTGGAGCTATTTATGGCTTATCCCAGCTATTCTCAAAATCTGGACACCCAAAAGCTATCTAAATCTAACTATCTTCTGGTCCGTAAAATCTTATATATTTCATCATTTTGAAATATACAAGACATGTACCACCAAACATTTCCAATGGTGCTGTCTGTTGATACAGCATGCATGAAATAATGGTCAAAGTTGAAAAGGAAAGATGCCATCCTTGATCCTTTTGTCCTTCCATGACTGTAGAATTTCTAGTGCTGATGGTAACTCAGCTTGGTAAGACAGATCAACTTGACTAGTTAGTGATTCAATTGTCCTTTCAGTATCAGAACTCAGAATGCTATAGTCTGGAGCTGATTCACGACCTCTGTCAACATAAGAATCAAGAGCATGAACGGATTTGTCCAGGTAAAGAAACTCACTGCCAGTACGTACCTCGTGGCAATACTCTCCCATCAAAGTTTTAGATACGGTAAGCATGCCCCTGTGATTTTCAAGGGATCCAATTTTCTTTGTTGTGGTACTATTGGGAATTGTATGCATGAATTTTTCATGCAGGACTCCATTTTCCATTTTTGTAATCCTGTGGCTATCAGAGTATGACTTGTCTTCTGCAACATTACTAGGAGAAATATATCCATCCAATGATTTTCTTGGTCTGCTACAAAGGTACTGCAATGATTTTATTAAGCTGGATACAGGGTCTTCCATGACAACACTACTACCATCAAGAAGATTCAATAGCTCGTGTAGTCTATCTTCATCTATCCGGCCCTTGTTTTTCTCGAAAATGTCAATCCATTGCCTTTCACCGACTTGCATGGAAGCAAGAGCCATGCCATTTATTAGAGAGACTGCTCTTTCATAGTTTTGTTGAGCAATGGCATGGCATAACATTTCAGTGAACAATGACAGGTGAGGGATCTGCCCTGCTTCCAAAATGGTATCAAATACATGTTCTAGAAGATGTGACTGCAATGCAAACAATAAAGAACATGTTAAAAAATGAAACATAGAACACTATTTGCAAGTTTCATATAAATGTCTGTTGTCCATTAGGAAAAAAAATTGAAATTTCAATGTAAAAATAGAGTGAAAAAGAGAGACCAGAAAGAAAATCAGATGTATGACTAGGATTTATATTCAACGTATGACATATATTACCCTGCCAAAGAAAATGTAGAATATATAATATGCACTCCGGGTTCAAGCTATCTAAGATACATTTAGAGAAGGTCCCATTAGGACTAGTTGAAGTGGTATACTTCCTGCCAATACTTATCTTGTACTTGTACACCAAGGTCTAAGGTAGTATCACATTCAGGACAGTCACCATTTTTTTTTGTGCATTCAATTCAAAACCTCCATTGCAATTCAAAACTACTAGCTTTCTCAACAAACAGTTTATTAGCAAAGGCAATTAAAACAATTCTATAATATTAAAAAATTCCTGGGATCAACTCTCATCATAACTAGGAGTTCATTGTGCAGTTGTAAATAAGAAATCACAATTTTACTGCAAATAACTCAATATCTTGAAGGAATATTAACTCCCACTTTCTGATTTACTAGGAAGGGAACCTAAATAATAAGTTTATTGTGAATCTGAGTATATGTAATTTTAAAGACGTTAACAAAAATGTGGCATATCTTTTGTATAGACGTGGCATACCTTCCCAGCTTTTGATGCTTGAACCAATAGCCGTGTGTACCTCTGTTGATCTAGCTGGTGACCATGCAGAGTCATCTCCTTGTAAAGATGCTCAAAATATTCCCACTGATGGGAAATAGCAGAGATCTCAAGCATTACAGTATATGAATATGCATCTGGAGCAAGTGAGTTAATTGCTTTGGCAGCCTCAAACAATTCCTTGGCTTTTGCAAACATGTCTCTTCGGCCATAAACTTTCAACATGGCATTTATGGTTCCGATATTTGGAGCACAATAATCTTTCATGTGCTTAAAGATAGAGACACAATCAAGAAGATGCCCACCTTCCATGGAAGATTGAATCATGCCAGTGAATGCCACCTCAAGGGGCTTAGTAAGAGGAAGGCTTTTCAGCTTCTCAACCTGTTGGCATTCCAAATGGATCAGATCAGGTGAACTTACCTATGAAGTGTCCAAATTGATCTGTTAAATTCTTATACAAAAATAACGACAGGAGGAAAAGAGCATCTTTCACTTTTATAGCCATCTATAGAAAATTTTAGTTTCCCTAAAAGAACAACAAGATCATTAGTTAAATAGGTAAACCACGTAACTTTTGTATTAGAATGCTAAATGATAGGAGGAAAAGAATTTTCTCAGATATGAAGTCAAATGAACTACTTTGATTATGGCCTACACTGATGTGTAAACATACAAAACACCATTTACCATACTAGCGAGAAAGAGAATAATATTACTTTATAACAAAGAAAGTACAATCTCCTATACATAAAAGAACACATACTTAACCTACAAGAAACCTTATAAACAGTATACCATACAAAATCAATTTAAGAATCCATTTATTCTAAAACTTCCTCTCAAACTAGAGTATCTAACATATACAACTTGCTATTAACTCGTACGCAATTACGACAAAGAAATACAGAATTTAGAAAGAATAAAGATAACAATAGCAATAGTAGCAACAATAGGTAGACAGCAATAGTAGGCAAGAGTCGTGATAGAGGACTCAAACATAACATAATGTGTATCATGCACAAAAATAGCAATCAACAAGTAATCATCCAAAAAATAGCATTAACTAATCCAATAAAAGGAATTAGGCAACCCTAAAGTAACATTAATAAAGTCTGAAATTTCAAAATTTTTTTGAACTTTTTTGCAAATAGTCTATAAAACCCTAATCCCATCATCTTCCTCCTCTTGTGTGAAGCCCAAAGGAGGCAGCTGCGTAAGAGCCAAAGAGCATGAGCAAGCAAAACAACATCCATACCCTTCCTTCCTGTCTACTTGTGCATCAGGAATAGCTTTCGACAAGTGGAAATAGTCTGATAATGGTGAAAAGTGGCAGATCAAGGGTTCAAAGCAACGAAACAGGCTGACGGTAACAAATCAAGGGTAATAGATCTAGCCATATTACATGATTTATGGAGGATGACACCATTTCGGAAAGGAACAAAGATAATAGGTAGAGAGACAGGCAGTTAAAGTAGACAAGAAGAAACAACAATGGTAGATAGTTACACAGGTAGTAGTTGACCTCACGACATAGGTGGGGTACCTATACTATGAGGGAAAAGGAGGAACTCTGGAGGAGTTTGAGCCCCTTAAAAGTAGCAATAGTAGATAATTAGGCAAACAGTAGTTAACCTCTCATGACATAGGTGAGGTACCCATACCATAGAGGAGGAGGAACCCTAATGGTGTTTGGTAGACTTGTAAGTGGATTGGGTTGGGTTAGATTTGAGATCTACCATTATCTTTATCTACTATTTCATGGTAGGTAACAACTCGAGTCAATATCCGTTTCAAAAAAACTTGATCGCTACCCTATCTACGATTCTTTTAGTTAACAGGTAGCGATGTGAGTTAACGAATCAAATGAATGAATTTTTTAAATTTTTTAAGACCACATTTTATACCATTTCATGACCTTAATTGAGCTCAAAATTGAACAATGACTACAAAACAAACTATTGATAAGACAACAACTAATAAAAAAATCAAATTGTGTTCATCTAAGATTAATAATAAATTTAACAATATATAACAAGAATAATTACAACATTATCACTTCTCACAATACAATAACATTATTTATCATTGATTCATTGTGTTCATCCAAAAATAATAATAAAATTAAAAACAACATAAATATAATATCATTTAACAACAACATTCATGATTGATGATTCAAAGATTTAAAATACTATCAACAATACAATAAAACGCAAAATACCTTAATCACCATCTATAATTCAAAAGTATAAAGTATTATCAACAATACAATAAAACACAATTCCATAATTCAACAGTTAATGGGTTAAACGATGACCCAAAGCAGTCTATCCTTACCCTTACCTATTAAAAGGATAATTAAACAGATAACAACTTAACGAGTGAACAGGTGGACAAAACTCCTACCTTAACCCGTTCCTATCGAATTTAGTTGAATCAAATTAGCAAGTGAAACTCAACCCACTTATGACCCTAGTGTTTGAACCCCTCAGAAGCAGCAACCATGGATTTTTAGTGACTATTACAGTGTTTCTAGCGACTTCCAACGATTGCTACAGTATTTCTAGTGACTTCTAACAACTACTACAATATTTTCGATATAGTTCCCACAGATGCTATAATGTTTTCAACATAGTTCCAGTGTATACTACAGTATTTCCGACGGTAGTTCCAACGACAACGGGGTTGAGGTGACCCGTAGCTAGAGTTAGGGTTTCTAACCTATGCTCTTGATACCGTGTTGGGGAAAAAGAGAATCATATTGCTTTATAACAAAAAAAGTACAATCTCCTATGTATAGGAGAATACATACTTGATTTATAAGAAATCTTATAAAAGGGATACTATACGATATCGATATAAGAATCTATCTATTCTAACATACTCAAATCTAAATTATCAACATGGAAGGTTAAATATTGTAGTAGCTTTTAATTATTGAAAGCAAACGATAGCTTATAGCGTTAGTTTAGAATTTTCCTTCGATAACATGCGTGTGTAAGACATACACGCGTGTGTAAACATGCAAAACACCATGTACTTAAACCTAAATTTCAACACAGAAGCTAATATATTACAGTAGTTTTTTTATTATTAGAAGCATAAAACAGTCAATTTAGAGGGAAACCTTCCTTCAATAACTATCAAAAGGAATATAACATGATTAGGCAATATGCAAATGAGCTTATAATTCCATGAGAAACGAAGAAGTAAATTTCATACAAAATTAGCATCCCTATTCAAGTTGCATAGGTACAAAAATTAACGTTGCTAAACATGTCTATAGAAGAAATCATGGGCATTAATTAGCATTATGAAACTATTTAATCTGTATCCTTCTGGCACAAATAAAATGAACCTCTGTCAAAGCATCCTTCCACATTCCATTGTTACAGAGGCAACATGCTAATTCATAGTATACACTGGCTTCACCAACGATTCCTCTTTGCTCCATGTCCCTCACTGCCATGATAGCATCATTAACTCTACCTTCTCTCCAAAATGCTCTCACAAGGACTACAACACCAAGATGAAAACCAAATAAATAAGAATGGTGATATCTTTGTGAAATTTGGCAGGAATTTGTTTACTTTTCTCTACCTTTGTAGGTCAAAGCTTTCAGAGCTAGCCCATTTCTCTGCATTGTCTCAAATAACTTGTGCACAATATCATATTTTCCAACTTCCAACATTACCTTCAAACAAGCACTACCTATAAGACTAACGGATACTTGAAATTCAAGGATAAATACAAGCACTTACATGATTTTATTGTATCAAGAATCAAAGAGGAAATCATGTACAAAAAGAAATCACAAGTCTGAGAACTTTGATGATCTCCTTGTATCTTAAGAGCCTGTTTGTGTACAAAATTTGACTGCATATGGAATCTTAAAGCCAAAAGAAATTGAATTTCCTTAAAAAGTAATAGAATTTGATTTCCTTTTGACTCATTTGTGTTTGCACATGAAATTAGAGAAAATGAGCTTCGAGTCATTATAAAATTAGAGAGATATCATATATATTCCAAAATAAATGTTATTAAGCACCTTGATAATAAAGTTAATTAAAACATTATAATATTGAGTAAATAAAATAAAAATTATAATACACCATTATTTGATAATAAATAAATATGGTATTATCATACACCATCAGTTGTTAGTAATGTTTTAATAAAGTTCACTAAAAACATTATTAATTATTAAATAAAATAAACATTATAATATATGATCATTTGACAATAAAGATGACTAAAATAATTACTAGCATACATCAATGCTTGACAATAAAGTTTACTAAAATAATTATGTATTATTAAATAAATAAAAATAAATGTTTAAATATGCTATTACTTGATAATTAAGGTTATTAAAATTATTCTAATTATTAAATAAATAATATACAATACCAGCATAGGTCATTACAGTAAAGTCTATAAAATAATTATATAGTATCAAAGAAATAAAATAAATGTTATAATAGAAGATTACTTAATAATAGAGATGACTAAAACTATTATATATTATTAAATAACTAAAAGATAACACCATCGTACACCATTATTTGACAATAAGAATTACTAAAATAATTATATATTATTAAATAAAATAAAATAAATATTATAATATATAATTATTTGATAACAAAGTTTATTAAAATCTTTATATAACTTAAATAAATACAATAAAATATTATCATACATCATTATTTGATAATAAATTTTAATATATTTTTAAATAATTAAAAATTAAAATATTATTATACATATTTTTTTTGCAAAACAAAGCATAGCTAACCAACTGCACCATGGGCCACAGCATCATGAGAAATATAAATTATGTGGAAAATACAAATTATAAAAAAGAATTGCCAAAAAAGTGACATATCAACACATTGATTAGATATGGAAGTGAATGGAAAAGTGAATTCTATTGAAATCTCATGGAATAAGTAGGGAAATGAATTCCAAGATATTTACATATACTTAAAAAAGTAGTGAAATTGAGTTTCCTATCAAATCATTTCCTTTGTTGTGTACAAAAGCTTTGATTTAGACGGTTAATAGAATTCCCTTCAAATCAATTATAATACTTTCCAAGGGCCCCCCTCCCTAAGGGTCTTATCTCACCCACTCGAATGCATGACAAGAAGTAAATTTTGTTAATCAGAATTTTGTTGACGGATTTCATAACAGATAATCAACTAATAGCAAGGAAATAAATTCTATCATCATCCGTAACAGGGATTAGATTCCTGAGTATCAACTAAAATGCAAGGTTCTATAGCTATTACTCCTTTTCTTTTCTTTTTAGTGAGGCAAGGGGTGATCCTATTGTAAATTTGTGAGTGAGCATAGGCATTGAATACTTCATAAGGTAAACTGTTTATTTTAAAGCATTTACAAGTTTGTTCCCCAGTTTTCTGGAAGAATAACCTAGGAAATGACATATTGTTCATCCTCCTTTTCATGTCAAACTTACAAAATGAATTGATGAGACAAAATCCGAACTATCAGTAACTGAGTAGAATAAACAATTCCAGATTATTCTAGTCATTTTAATTTATTGAAATTGTTTAAGCATAGATAGGATTCTTGTGAAACATCAGATTATTAAGTTGGGTCTTAGATGGATCCAGTGGCACCATATAGAATCTATTCTATTGAAAAATATTTAGGATTAAGAACAGGAGCACTAAGAACTATTATGTCTAGCAGCACAGGAGAATATCATCTTTTGAGCTGCTCGTCCAAAGATTTGAGTACTAAATAGCACCAATGTCTAGGATACCTCCATGGCAAGACCATAAGTTGCCCCGTTAGGCTTCAGGCCAACATCTCTCATCTGCTGCAGCACCCAAGACACTCCTTTCCATTGACGTGTTGGGACACAAGCATTGAGAACCTAACAAGGTAGTGGTAAAATATCAACCAAAGCAGTTTGTGTAATAGCAAATAATGCAAAATAATAGACCGGAAAATATCAGCTACCCACAGCATTGTATATGATGACATCTGGTTCCAAGCATGGGTCCCAGTTTTTGCCCCTCATATTCTTCAGCTTTTTGGTTGGCTTCTGCTTCATGCACTCAATGGTGTTAATTAGTTCCTTAACAAGACCAGCCTGACCGAGTGTAACAGCAATACTATGATAAGCCGCCATGTCAGGATATATTTGGCAGTCATCCTGAGTATTGTTCACTGACGAGAATTATGCTACAATGATATGGTACAAGAGAGAACAAACAGTTTAATTTTACAGCATGTATTACTCGCATCATGTTGAAAATGCGAAGAGCTTCAGTGGGCTTCCTTGCTTTCCCAAGTACTGACAAGAGCTTTGTGTATACAAACCTACAAATACAATTCTTTCTTTAAAAAATAAAAAAAAGACACTCCTTGAATATAAATGAATATTTGTAGTATGTCACCTGCTTCTGCTGTGCCTGTATTCCCTTTCACTATAGACCCACTCCACAACAAATAATGCTTGCTGCCAGTTTCCAAGAATTCCTAATTGTCCCAGTATTTTGAGCAAACAATTCTCAGAAAAAAGTAATCCAGACTGCCTCATCAACTTTGGAAACTTCCAATCTTGGATACTAAGATTTGTGCTGCTCAACCTGGACCATGAACTAAATACCTTAAATACGTATTTTCTTTCATGTTTACAACAGCATAATTTTAAACCTCAATGCTAGCTAGACAAACAACACATGATTCACAAAAATATACATTGGAACATCCAAGGAAATAGTGAAAGTTTACTAAGAAATTCTACTTATCATGTTGAAAGCCAATTACAAAAGCCTAACATAAAATCAACGATTGTTCCGTGAAACTTTACCAATCAATCGCAATAATAGAGCATACATTCCTCAAAATATTTCAAAACAGTAATTGAAGTAAAGTGAACTCACTGTAAAGATTTCTATGATCGCAAATAATATATGGTGCCAATCTGATTCTAATACTAACACCAATAACAGTACTAACTATTAATACGTACGAGCATTAAAAGGCAAAAGTAAACTAGCATAAGCTCAAACCTGTGCACAAGCCAACGAATCTTCTCTTGGTCACCACCATCCCTCTGAATCCAACCAACTCGCTTATTCTTTCTATCCACGACAAAACCTGAATCTCCTCCTTCTCCTTCCTCTTCCCTCTCCAAATCATCATCCAACAGCCACCGTAAACTCTCCCCATTCCGCTGAGAAAACATCTCCCTCAAATCCACCAAATGTTCTCCTTTCAGCCTCCCCCCATCCCACTCCTGCCCACCTAAATCCACAACCTCCGACCTTTCCCACGGCCTCCCCTTCGCAACCTCGACCGCCTTCCTCACCTCGCGGTACTCGCGGGAGATGGTCCTAAATCGTTCCTCCTCCTCCTCGAGCTGCCTCTGGGACTCGGAGGTTGCCGGGTTTTGCGATTCCAAAGCTTGCTTCCTGGATTTCCGGGCGGCCTTCTGGGCTTCCTTTTTGCGGAGGGCGTGGATGATCTTCGGTGTAGGGTGGACGCCGCGGCGGAGAAGGCGGCGGCGGATGGCGTCGGTGTCAGAACTGGGATTGGGGTTCTGCAGGGAGAAGCGCGGAGGTGGTGCGCTGGAGGAAGCGGCCATGGCGGGAGGGAAGCAGAGCTGGAGTGGGAATGACCGGGATGAAATACGAATAGATAAAGGACAAGGGAAGGAAATATCTCAACTGCTGGGCCTGCTATTGGGCCCAGTTAAGCTCCGGGTCCAGACTCAATCTGTGAGGTGCACAGCGAGTTGGGTCGAGTAGGAGGGCCCAGTTATGCGTCTTTGATCAGTTGTGTCGACTTGATTTTTATCTCAACCTAAAGTAATCCTGTTTAGTTATTGTGTTGAGATGCTTGCGATTTCCAGTAGTTTTGGAATTGAGCAACTTGAGTTAAAACGAGGTAGGTATGGTAACCCAAGTACAAAATCTATCTTGAGGACTAATCCATATAGGTTATGTGACTATTTTATGTCATCTTGTTTTCTAACATTGCATGCAATGTGTTTCTTGTTGGTTTCTAGTTGTTAAATTAGAGATGAGTTACAAAATATTATGACAAGTTGATTGTTTGTCATTACATCATTATGTACAAGATTTTTTTTTTTTTTTGTTTCTATTTGGTGTCTTTCGTGAAGTCATATAAAATTTGAAAGTTAAGAACCAACTTGAACCAACTTAAGTTACAATGAATTGAATAGATTCAATTTCAACACTAAGATATTGTTTGGTTCAATTTTTCTTATTCGTATTGAGACAGAAGAAGATTTTTATATTAAAGTAGTTTTAAATTGATTATCTCAGGAAAAAAAAAAAGACAACTCCTATATGTAAATTTAAAAAAAAAAAGTAGTTTCTTTTCCAAAAGTTGGTGTTTTTTGTGTTTTCCTAATTATCATTATCGAGCGCTTTCTAACCACACACAACCCAATTTGAGTTTTTTTTTAAAAATTTCCTTTTGTTTTTATACGAATCTAATTGTAGCCGCATCTCTAGTTTTAACTTTTAAGAGATTTTCATGTTTTATTTTATTTCTGACCCGAGTATCGGCTTTTTTTCTACTCTTTTTTTTTTTGGGTGAAACAAGGTTAGACCCGAGTATTGACGTAAATCGGATCTTATCAAGTCGAACCATTTAAAAAGAAGAAGAAGTAAAAAACTACCCAACCCGGAAAATGTAGAGTCCGACTAGAGTCCAAAGTGAGACGAGACCAGTGACGTGGTAAACTCTATAAATTCCTATTCGAGTCATCGAGTGTGTTAGGGTTCCCTCGCTTGCCTCCGCGCCGCCGTTTCTCGTGCCCAAAGCCTTCCGAGGAGGAGCACCGCCGAGACACCACAACCACCAACCATGGCCGTCGGGTCAGTAATCCTCCCGTTTCCTCGCTTCCGTAATCCATCTTCTTCTCCAAGATCAGAATTCTGAACTCTGTTTTTTTCCCCCCTTTTTGCTTGTTTTGCCACTGCAGGAAGAACAAGAGAATCTCCAAGGCGAAGAAGGGAGGAAAGAAGAAGGCGTAAGTTGGCGATTCTCATCAAGTTTCCGGACCTAGAATGATGGTGAATCGCTGATTTGGTTTTCTGTGGTTTTGGCAGGGTCGATCCGTTCACCAAGAAGGACTGGTATGATATCAAGGCACCGTCGGTCTTTACCACGAGGAATGTTGGGAAGACACTGGTCTCCAGGACACAGGGCACCAAGGTTGGGATTTATTTGCTTGACATTGTTCTGTTTTCAATTTTGGTCTTCGATTTGATATGAGATAAAAAAAGGAACTGATTGCTTTCTAGATCTAGTGCGTCTATGACATTCTAGCTAATGTTTTTTGTTCCGTGAGTGTTGGTGAATTGACTTCAAGTGCGACTAGTATCTGATAATCTTCCATTGACGTAGTTGGTTTTTTTTTTAATATCTTGTGATTGATGTGTAGTGTAGTGGCTCTTACATGGTGTTTACACGTAAACTAGTTTCCGTCCAAGTGTCCGTATTCCTAAAGCTAGGATACTTGATTTTTGAAATGCACTTGGAAAGATCAACGTAGGAATGAGTTGGTGCGATTTTTGTAGTAGTAACATGGCAGGGATTTAGGTTAGTTGTCTCCATAGACTTTATGATGCCTATTCAACTTGTTTTTCTGAGGATCAGAAGTAGATGAATTCACAAATAGGCTCCACTATTGATGACTTGTAGAGCATCATGAATTTTTCTCTCTTTCCAGCCTATCCTTCGTAGCTGCCAACAGTGAGAGGAGGAAATTTCATTGGATCGTAAGGTTGGAGGGGTGTATCAAATTCTGTGGTAAATCTGAAATCAGAACCTGCAATGAAAAGATGATGGAGAAGAATTCATGATCATCCTGTGACAGTCAATGCCTTAAGGTTGTGGGAACTTTAGTCAAGCACACTTAATTCATTAATTTTTTTAATTCAGAATTTTACAAAAAAAACATAATACTAAGTTTATTATTTCTCTAGCAACTGTCATTTTGCAACTTTCTGCCATTTAGTTACTGCTATATTGTCACTGTCACTTATTCTACTTATGGCAAGGATTTCATAAAAGTAAAGAGCATTTGGTTGAGGGGTGTCATCTGTTTTTTTATATCATATGCGGTTTGAATAACTGCAACTCAACTATATTTTGGGCTTTGGCAAAAAACTTGTATATGAATTGATGTAATAAAGAAGCAAAAAGAGGTACTCAAATAAAATGTGTATAATACATTTTAACTTGACAATCAAGAGATTATAAAGGTTACAGCTATGTAATTGAACTCAGTGTGGTACTTTGAATAAAACATTTGACAATCAAGAGATGAAGACTGCTATTTTATATTATAGTCACAAAGTAGAAATGTCTCCTTTGAGCATTGAATCAAATGTCAAAACGTGTTGGCAAATTTCCATTGACATGTGTTGGTTTCGCCACTTACTGATACAACATCGACATGATAATTTTATGAATAAAGGTGATTTTTTTTTACTGTGTTTCCACCGACATGACACACATGTCGATATTTCGCTGACCTATAATTTTTTCAACTTGCCGAAATCTGACACGAAATTGACATTTAAAGCCATGCCTTTAAGACATCTGATACAATTAAAATGCCTATTTTTACTCATAGCTGTATGAGGATAATTATGTAATGTCTTCCCCATTACATGACAATTAAGGTTCTCTTTATTGTTGCTTTACTGTTCAAGGGGCTCTAGCTCTGACCTCTCTGATATTAAACCTACTGCTTGAAGTGATAAAGACTCCATGAAATGCTTGATTTTTTATTTTAGGTCAATAAACCTTAATATTATTTGATTAGTTGTTTTATTTTATTTTTTTTCAATACTTGTAACTTGCTCATGGCACAGGTTTGGGCTCTTGGACTTATTATCTTTCTTGTTGCAGATTGCATCTGAGGGGCTCAAGCACAGAGTATTTGAGTGCTCCTTAGCTGATCTTCAGCAAGATGAAGATCAGGCCTACAGGAAAATTCGGCTACGTGCTGAGGATGTACAAGGGAAGAATGTCCTAACAAATTTCTGGGTATGATCGTCTTTAGAGAAAGGCACTTTGTATTAGTAATCTTACATCCTGTCACCAATTTGTATCCTTCCAAAACTTTGTAATCTACGTTCACTTCTCTTTCATATATCAAATAACAGGGCATGAATTTCACAACTGACAAGCTGAGATCATTGGTTCGGAAATGGCAATCACTGATTGAGGCACATGTTGATGTCAAGACAACTGACAATTACACCCTGCGGATGTTCTGTATTGGTTTCACAAAGAGACGCCCTAACCAGGTCAAGCGCACCTGCTACGCACAGTCTAGCCAGATTAGACAGGTACTCTTTAATACTTTCATATGCTATAACATTTTCCACTGGATATCTGCAGTATCTGAAGTTTCTTGCATCCTATTCCATCTTAGATCCGTCGTAAAATGAGGGAGATAATGGTCAATCAGTCTACATCATGTGATTTGAAGGAACTGGTACAGAAGTTTATCCCCGAGGTAATTGGAAAAGAGATTGAGAAAGCAACCTCAAGCATCTATCCCCTTCAAAATGTTTTCATTCGCAAAGTCAAGATTTTGAAGGCTCCCAAGTTTGATCTGGGGAAACTCATGGAGGTAATGAACTGGTTGATTTATGTCTTTTGGTTGCATAGTTATCTTAAGTCATTTGATTCGTAAAGCCTTCGCTATTTACAGGTCCATGGTGATTATTCCGAGGATGTTGGTGTTAAGGTGCATCGACCAGCTGAGGATTCTGCAGTTGAACCAGAAGCTGAAATTGTTGGAGCTTAAGATGTTTTCCAGTCATGTCATGCTCTAGATTGAGAGATAGTTTGCCATGTCTTCAAGCCTTTTTAAATTTCTTTTGAAATTTTGACAGCACCGAACATCTGCCTCTTGTCTCTATGCTGTCTTTTGTCTTTCTACTAGATGTTTTTTGTGGCTCACTTTGGTTCATGTCACTTTAATTTCATTCACATTTTCTGGCATAATGGTGTAATGAAAGGGAAGGATAATCCATATCGTCATTTTTAGCTGCAGAAACGGCTAGCAACGTATATTCTATTAGAAGTTGAAGCTTTTGACAGCAAATCTGGAGTGAGATGAATCTTGTTTCGAGCATATACTTCAATATCAAAGTATTAGATCTTGTATGGAACTATGGGTTTGTGTGGCAAAAAAGTCAATAACCACAATGTTCGACGCTAATAGGTCCATTTTATTGAATCTTTTTCTCTCTTAAAGTTATTGTTTTATTTATTTTGTATCCCTTGTCAACAACCTATTGAGAAGTTATTGTTTAGTTACTAGTTGTACAAATAATTTAGATTCAATACTCTTAACGGACCTTATGTTTGGAACTGCTGCTTTAAAAAATGTTTTTCTTAGAAAAATAAGTTTCAAATTGGTTTCTCATTTAGAGTTTTTTTGTAATAGTAGTGAATAACTTGTTTGTGGTTTGAATTAATAAAAATTGTGTTTGTTAAAAAACTGAATGGTAGTTTCAAACCAAGCTTATTACTACTCAAGAAGTAAATTCCACCACAATATCTAAGCTAATGAGCCTTCAAACGTTGGATTTATCTCTTTTGTGGCATATTTAGGATTGTCAATGGGTCAAATGTGTCATTTCCACTATCTATTTCATGTCCTAGAGGAATTAGGTTTTCGATCAAGTAATGTTTGGAAACGTTTTTTTACACCAGTCAGCTTTTCGAGTTTTTTCAAAATAACTATTTTTAACTTTTTAGTTTATTTTAAGCTATTAAGGTAACTTTTAGAAAAACTAATGGATATTAGTTTTTTAAAAAACTATGAATATTAACCATACCTTTTCTAATAATATTTTTAGAAGTTAATTTTAATTACAACATGAATTAACGTATGACAACAATGGTAGTGGCCGACGACGTCAATGGTGGTGGTAGTTGGTGACTGCGGCAGTGGTGATGGTCGACGACGACGATGGTGATAGTAGCCGGCAACGACGGCAATGGTAATAGTTTACGACGGTAGTAATTGTAGTGACCGATGATGGCGACAATGGTGGTGGCCGATAATGACAGTGATGGTGATTGATGACCGACGACTGCAGCGGTGGTGATCGTTAGCGATAGCGGTGGTAGTGGTGGTCGACAACTCGCAGCGACAATGGTGGTGGCTGCCATAGCTAACGATGGTGGCCATGGTGGTGGCCGATGACAGCGATGGTGGTGGTGATCGACGATAGCGACGATGATGGTGGTCTGCAACGGCAGCGGTGATGGTGGCTAGTGACGACGATGGTGGTAATGATCGACCACAGCAGCAGTGGTGGTGGTCGACAATCCACGGTGATGGTGACCGATGATGGTGATGGTGGTGGTGGCCAACCAAGGCAGCAATAGTTGTCACTAGCGACTGCGACAGTGATGGTGGCCGACGACGGTAGTGATAGTGGTGATAAATGACGATGATAGTGATGGTGGTCGACAACCTGCAGCGGCGATGGTGATGGTTAGTGATGGTGACGTCGTAGGTGGCAATGGTGGTTGATGATGGCGATGGCGATAGATGCGACACGCAATGGTGACAGTAGTAGTCAACAGAGATGAGGCGGTGACAAGTGGGCAGCAGTTGACGGCAATAATGAGGATAATACAAACAAACAAATTTTTTTTTACTTCCAGAAAAACTATAGAAAGTACAATTTAACAAAAGTCAACTTTTCTTAATAAATTACATAAGAAAAAGCATTTCCAAACGTAATCTAAGATAGACAAATAGGACTTCCTATTATAACACGTTAGAACATACAAAAACCACAAAAATAAGAACTAAGATTTGTTTGACAAACAACACAAGAAACATCATTAGAAACATAATAATATTTAACAACAATAAGATACCTCCACAACATAGGCAAATTTAAATTTATAAGTTATAAAGAGCACACACCCAAATTACTTTATTACTCTTTAGAAACTAGGAGATAATATCAGTTTTAAGAAGACTATAGCCATGAAAAGAGCGAATCCATCAATAAGTGTTTTTTTTCTTCTTTTTTTTTGTCATGCAAGTATGAAACTAGGGTATGTTAGAAATATATTATGTTTTGCTGATAATACTTGCACTAATGAATTTTTTGTGTATATTTTCATGAAAGAAAAAAGATTGAAGAATTGTAATTACTTGAGTCATGTAAACTCTATGTAATATGTTGTAAATTGACTATGTAAAGTTATACTTAGAAAATTGGTTGAAAAATAAAAGAAGAGTTATTTCGACATATTGAACCAAATCAGTATACCGAATTAGGAAGAAACGACATAAGCATTGGAGTTCCGAACCAAAGATGAAAGGATCAACAACGACATACCGGAGGAAGATCGGAATACCGAATCAGGAAGAATCGGCACAAGCAATGAAACTCCGAAAAGGAATGTGGAGATAATGCTGAAGACAAAACATCATACAATACTAAAACGGTATACCGAATCAGGAGGATTCGGCATACCTAAATAATTCCAGTATACCGAATTACCCGTGAGTTGCAGTTTGAAGATGAAAATGGCATTCTGAAGGTCAAAACGACATACCAATGGACTAGCCGTTTATGACCGTTTTTATGGTCGTTAGACACATCTTTTTGTGGTCCTTTGATTATAAATAGAACCCCCATAAGTCTTGATAAGAGATCACATCGAGATACTTGTAATCCTTGAGAATTGTGCTCCATCCTTGTCCTAAATTTCTCTCCATAAGCCCTGTATTGTAATTTCAATCCAAAGCACTCTGTAAAAGGGAATTCGTCTGTTGTAAAGCTACAAGAAAGAGCTCTAGCTTCTTGGAGTACGAGAATTAGAAGGAGTAAAGATTGGATTGGTGGGACAGCCAACACAAGTAAGTGTTTATTTTAAAAGTATAACGGAAAATCTCAAGAGGGTCTTGAGGAGTGGACTAGGCCGAGATTTTTGCCGAACCACTATAAATTGCATGAGTATTCAATTTCTCTCATCTCCTTTCTGTGCATGAAAATAGTTTTACGTTCAAATCTGTATGATCGTATAGTTATTGCTTGTTTTAATTGATTAAAACACCTCATTTTGTTTAACTCAAAATTAAATTTGAAAAAGTAAATATTTAAAATTAAAATTCTCTATTCACCCCCTCTAGAGAAGCCACTCGATCCTACAATTAGTATCAGAGCAAGGTTTTCTAGAGTTAGACTAATTGTCTACTAGAATATATGGCTTCTTTATCGTTTAACAATAATATTATAGAGGGACAAAGTATTAATAAGCCACCATTTTTTGATAGAATGAATTACAGTTACTGGAAACGTAGAATGATCATATATCTGAAATCAATAAATTTCAAATTATGGGATGTAGTTATAGATGACTTTACCTTAAGCTCCACATCTTTTAGAGTGTGGAGTAATGAAGAAAAAACCCTAGTCTAATTAGATGCTAAAGGATTAAACATATTATTTTGTACTATTAGTAAAGAACAATTTAATAGGATTTCAAATTGCAAGAGTTTCCATGAAGCGTGACATATTTTAGAGGTTACTCATGAAGGAACTAATCATGTTAAAGAAACAAAAATAAACATGTTTGTTCACAAGTTTGAACTATTTAAAATGAAAGATAATGAACTCATAAGTGAAATGTTCACTAGGTTTAATGAGATAACTAATAACCTACAATCCCTTGGCAAGGATTATTCTCAAAGTGAATTAGTGAAGAAAATCCTTTGGTCTCTTACCCCTAAATGGGAAAAGAAGACCACTACCATAGAAGAAGTTAAAGACTTATCAACATATTCCCTAGAAGATTTAATAGGAAACCTAACTTCCTATGAGGTCTAACTAAAAGAAAAGGAAAAAGAAAATGAAAAAATTGAAAACTCTAAGAAAAAAAATATAGCATTAAAATTTACTTCAGATACAGAAGAATCCGAAGATGAAGATGAAGACGAAGACATTACACTATTAACAAGAAAATTCAAGAAATTTATCAAGAGAGGAAGATTTCAGAAGAAATTAAATAAACATCAAGATAAAAATAAGGAAAAAGATGATCCACCATTATGCTTTAAATGCAATAAACCAGAACATGTCAAAGAGATTGTCCTCTCCTAAGAATGAAAATAAATAAAAAGAATGAAAGGCCAATCAAGAAGAAAGTCCTCCAAGCCACATGAAATGAGAGTGACTCATCCTCTGATGAGGACTCTGCCTCAAAAAATGAAAAAGCCAACATGTGCTTCATGGCACAGGCTAGTGAAATTGGCTCTTCCTTTAACATGGAAGACATTAACATGGAGGATCTCGTAGAGGCTTTTAATGAATTATATGAAAAATACAAAACTCTAAAAGCCAAAAACAAAAGCCAAAATCAAAACATTGAAAAGCTTACCAATGAAAATGAGAAACTCATTAGTGAAGGTAAAATATTGCTTAATGAAAATGATGAGCTATATAAGAAAAATATTGAACTAAAGTAAGAAATTAACTATATGAAATATAACATAAAAAATATGGAAAAAGATATTACTACATTAAAAATCAATAGCAATGACTTACTTAACACTGTAACAAAATTTACAAAAGGGAAGGAAAACCTAGATAAAATCTTCTCAAGTCAAAGACATTCACTAAACAAACATGGTATTGGGTATTCTAAATTTAATGACATCCCCTATGAAAATGAATTTATAAGGGCAACCACAAATGAAAAGTACATCTTTGTTGTAAAAAGGCAATCAAAGTAGGTTGATAAAAATCAAACTAAAATAAATGGAATAAAAAGGAGATCAAAAATGATGTGGGTACCTAAGACCTTGCTTGCATCCTATGATGTAGAAAAATCATGAACTCCAAGTGAATTCTAGACAGTGGATACTCCCGCCATATGACAAGAGATCATAGACTCTTATATACATTGAGTACCAAAGAAGACGAAGTCGTCACATTTGGTGATAATGCAAAAGGAAGGATAGTGGGGATAGGAAATGTAGGTAACTCTCAAAATCCTTCTATTGAAAATGTCTTGCTTGTAAATGGTCTTAAGCATAACCTGATTAGTATAAGTCAATTGTGTGATATAGGTTATAAAGTAATATTTGATAATCATGAATGTACAATAATAAATTCTAAAACCAATGAAATCATATTTATTGGAGAAAAGAAAAATAATGTTTATAAAATAAAAATTTCATATAAACCTAATATAACTATATCTTGCCTTGCCTCTCCAAATGACGAACATTGGTTATGGCATAAAAGATTTGGATATGCCAATATGAGTCAACTATCAAAATTTTTCAAAAGTGATCTTGTGATAGGACTGCCAAAAATTGATTTCAAAAAGGACAAATTATGCGATGCATGTCAGTTTGGAAAACAAACCAAATCTTTTTTCAAAATAAAAGACATGGTTTCTACTAACAAACCACTGAAACTGATTCATATGGATTTGTTTGGGCCTAGTAAAACACTAAGTCTAGATGGTAAAAGATATGTTTTTGTCATTATTAATGATTTTTCGTGTTTTACTAGTTAGCAAACAAAAATGACGTTTTCAGTGAATTTCAAAAGTTTTGCAAAAGGGTTCAAAATGAAAAATGCTTAAAAATCATTAAAATAAGAAATGATCATGGAGGGGAATTTGAAAATGACGACTTTGAAAGTCTTTGTAAAATAAATGGTTTTGAATATTATTTTTCCTCTCCAAGAACTCTTCAACAAAATGGAGTTGTTGAAAGAAAAATAGAACCCTTCAAGAAATGGCTATCACCATGCTTTGTAAAAGAAAATTTTCAAAGCTTTTTTGGACCGAAGCTGTAAATATTTCTTGTTATATTTTGAACCGAGTTTTGATTCGACCAATTCTAAATAAAACTCCATTCGAGCTTTGGTTTTGCAAGACCCCTAGGGTTTCCTACTTTAATGTTTTTGAGTGCAAACGTTTTATTTTAAACACTAAGGACAATCTGGATAAGTTTGATCTCAAAGCTGATGAAGGAATATTCCTTGGATATTCCTCTAGGAGTAAGGCTTATAAAGTATATAATAAAAGAACACTAATAATGGAAGAATCAATGCATGTAAATTTTGAAGAAAATAATGAAACTAAAACAATAAATATAGATATTAATGATGATCAAGAAATAAATGAAAACACATTGGAAAACCTAAATAAGGAAGTAAAACTTAAAGATAAACAAGCTAGTCATAAGGATTGGCAATACGTGTATGGACATTCCAAGGAACTCATCATTGGTAAAGTATCCAAAAGAATCCAAACACGATCTAATCTTGATCATGGTTGTGCAACTTATGCCTTTGTATCATCCATTGAGCCCAAAAATGTAACTGAAGCTTGTGATGATGAATATTGGGTAAATGCAATATATGAAGTAAATCAATTTGAAAGAAATAATGTATGGAATTTGGTTCCAAAACCTGAAAAACAACAAGTCATTGGAATAAAATAAATTTTTAGAAACACACTAGATGAATCTAGGAATGTAGTTAGAAATAAGGCTAGATTAATGGCACAAGGATATAATCAGGAGGAGGGTGTTAGAAATATTTGTGATTATTTTGATAATTATTCAAAGGTAATAAATTGTTATAAACAATACTTAGAAAAAGGATTAAATATTTAAGGACAAAAATCATATATGCCTTAAGATTCATAGCTCAGAACAAAAACGGCATACCGTATGTAAAACAGTATATCGATTCAGTGAAAAACGGCATACCTTGTGTAAAACGGTATACCGATTCAGGGAAAAACAGAACATGAGTCAGAAGCAACAGTACACTCCTCAACCTTCCATTTCCATAAAGAAGAAAAGCAAAACGGCATACCAATGGAAAAACGGCATACCGTTTCAGGAGAAAACGAAACAAAGTGTCGGAATTCCGAAGAGTTGCGGAATAGAAGGAAAATGCAGAAACGGCATACCGATGGAAAAACGACATACCGTTTCAGGAGAAATCGGTATACCGAAATAAAAACGGCATACCGAATTGACCGTGAATTGCAGACTGAAGGAAAAACAGCACATCAAAGGGTAAAACGGCATACCAAAGTACTAGCCGTTTACAACCGTTAGTATAGTCGTTAGACACAATTGATGAAGGGCTGGTGGCTATAAATACTACTCATTTATGTCTTTTTAAGACACACATTGAATACTTGTAATTCTTCATCTCCTTTAGTCAAATTCAATCTCCTCACAAGCAATTTGTAAGCAAAGAGTTGTAATC